>MU008180.1:0-53881 GCA_010909165.1 Anthoceros angustus
AGCATTCCGTGTACTCGCCAGACCTACTACCACCGGGCCTCGTGATGCCGCTCTTTCACCACCCCGATGCACCGCCTTCCTGTGGTTCACCACTTGAACCATCGGCTCAATGGGGGGAGTATGTTCCAAAATGGTCTAATTGCCCCAACTGGGAAACACACCTTGTCACAAGATCATCACGGATGTGGACAAGGGAGGAAATTGCAGATCAAGTGGTGGAAGGAGTCACAAACCGCTAGGTTCCTCGACCATGGGACCTCACTGGATGACCAAGGAGGTTGACGGGACTTATTAGCGAGTATGCATTGCTTTGCATTTTCTATGCAAGAGCTCAAGCGCTGCAACATTATGAAGTTCGAATCGTCGACCAACCCGAACCCATCTACCGAGGCGATACAGCAAAAGTCCGAATGGCAAATCGTGGACGACGGTGTCGAACTTTTGGCAGAGGCCGTCTGTAGATTTTGCAGCCACAAGTGCTTTCCACAAAAAGGACAACAAGGGCTTTGATATAGTTTGGCGGAGACTATCGACCTATCAACGCAGCCACAGCCTGTGATGTACGGCGCACACGAGGAGCCGCTTTGACAACATAGGCAGTCAACATTCAACGCCGGATTTGAGGTGGATTCAACCAAATCCCTATCGGAGGAGGACATTCACAAGACCGCTTTCATGGCTCTGTGGAGTGGCTGGTTATGCCCTTCGCCTTCAGAATCGCACCGGTCACAATCCAGAGGGTGATGGACAAGGTGTTAGCAGGAGCTGCTAACATGCTGTGTTATATCGATGACGTACTGGTACATAGCCCAGACTTTGAGTCACACCTGGAGCATCTCGAAGACCTATTCAAGAGGCTAAGGAAGGCGCAGCTCACATGCCACCCAGCCAAGTGTGAGTTTGGCATGGACACAGTGGCATATTTAGGCCATCGCATTGTGCCTAACGGGGTGATGCCACATGCGGCAAAGGTACAGGCCATTATGCAGGTAGCACCACCCACGCATGTGTCCGCCCTCAGAGCTTTCCTAGGACTCTGCAACTATTATCGGGTGTACATACAAGGTTTTAGCAAAGATAGCAAAGCTGAATGCCGCGAAAGGATGTGCAATGGGAATGGAACGAGAGTGCTGGAAGCATTCAAATCAAGGGTAGGTTAGTGGACCGCCACCATGGCCACCCAACTTCGATGAGCTTCAGGCGCACGTATTGGAGCAACTGGGCCGGAGTCAGGCCGTGGGATGAGCGGAATCATGAGCGAGTAGTGGCGTATGCCTGTGAGTAACAACAAGGCCGAGGCCAATTATGGCGCTACGGGCGAGAATGCCCGGCCGTCAGAGTGGGGTGTGTCACTGCATCGTATCTCTACGGTAGGAAGTTCACGTTGATCGATCACCAGCCCACTAAGTGGCTCATGACTAACACAAAACTCTGGCAAATTAGCAAGGTGGGCAATGACCGCAAGACTATGACTTCGACATCACATGTGCCGGGTCCGCCATCACGTCGATACCGTCCGAAACCCTATTGGCGCGACCGGATAACATGGAGGCTCGACAGGACCATGATGAAATACCCTCCGCGTACTGTGGCCATGGTGGTACTGGGCATGTGAAGGGATCATGCGCACAACAAGACATATGGAGGGACTCACACATTACATACAGATCGATACCTAGTGAGGAGTGCATGCGTAACGGGAGCGAATCCAGAGGCGAGCTGTATCACCGGGTGACAACTATCCGTCGTGAAGTCGAGCAACGGTATTGAGAAATTAGTACCACCACCACACGAGCGCGAGGGCTGGTTAACCGTGTTCATGAAGGCATGGCATTACGGGTCAAGCGAACTTACAGCTTGATTTCATTCCATTGGCATGGAATGTACTGCGAGAGAGACGTGCGTGCGGTGACAGGTGAAAGCTAACTGGACACTCACGCAACTCCACCCTTTGTCCATCATGGGACTTTTCTACCGGTGGTCCCGACCGCTAGGGTGAGTCGCCACGCACACCTGTGGGAAATGTATACGCCATGGTAATGATCGAGCATTTCTCCAAGTGGTGGAGTTGGTGGCCCTACCGACAAGTCACGCAAAGACGGCCATGGCATTCCTACAAAATGTTCTTAGCAAGTTTGGCGCTTGCCGGAGTGCTTAACCGACCAAGGCTGTAGTTCGTGGGCGAATTCCGTGACTTACTTGACTCGCTCGATTGATCACAGACGGACTAGTCGCGATCACCCGCAGTGCAGCGGAAGAGAGATATGCATCACCAAGAAAGGACTCACAAGCTTTGTATGACTACGCAAGATGTATTGGGATTTAGCCTTGCCCTACATTGCCATGGGTTATAGGATGAGCAAACACGCCTCCTTGGCCCATTTTACCTACTGCTTGAAGGGAGCCTGTACCTGGGCCTGCCATAGCGGTGCAAGAAGTGCATGGATCGACGATCCCACTACCCGCCAAGGCAATCGGTGAGCGGGCCAAGCTATTTCGAGGGTGATGCCGATGGCAATGGCCAACTTACGCATTGCCCAAAGACCGGATACCTCAGGTATGCGCACAGAGCGGAAACTTCCGCCCAAGGTCCCAAGTTTCATCCCGAGACTATGTGTACTTGCAGAGATGCACTCAAGACACATTGATCTGTGGGCTAGCCGCATGTGCTCCGTGTGAAGGAGGTCAAGGACAATGGGTATTGGTGTTACAAGGCACATAGGTCACCATGCATCACCTCAAGAATCGCGCTCGGCCACCCGCCAAACTGACCCCACGATTGTCACCACAATTGATACCACCGCGGACTACCCATGTATGCCGACGAGTGGATGATCTTGAACTCATGTTGTTGTGTGATGGGTGCAACGGGTTTCCATTTATTTTGCTTAACACCACCATGGAAGATGCCGAGCAATGGCGGTACCGCCTCAATTGGGTGGTATCCTCATCCAACCTGTGCTAATGGTACCCTGGAGTCAATAATGGTCGCTCATTTTGGCACCGGGTCGCCAAACCGGGGACAGAGTTTTCACCTAGTTGTCGCCATCGCACTATCATCACGATGGGCGCACTGCTAGATCGAAGGATGCCAAGACAAAGCCCCTCACCGCTTTTGACTACGACAAAGACCGCAAAGAAGGTCCGTGAGCTAAGAACCGACCGCATCATGAGTTCGCCGCTCGAGGCTAGGGTGTATTTCGCGACATGACATTGCCGGGCGCCGACACACATCGCCCAAGGTAGGATAGAGCGTATCAAATGCTCATTTGTTATTTAGATAATAAGTGAGACTCGGAGGTAGTTAGTTGCCGCTTAGGGTTAGGTTAGCCACCACGTGGCTCGCACTTGATCATCGGATGGGCACTAGGTCACACTAGCGTTGCTTCACGGTGGTCACAAGGACGGGCGAAATCCCACCTGAGCAGGGTGACGGGGCGATCAACACAAGTCCCTGACCGACTCCAAGCATTATGTGCAGACGGCCATCCCACGCATGGGAAAACAGGATGAACGCCAGAATCGCTGAGAGAGAACCAACAGCTAAGTGCAAGCCTTCGCCTTAGGAGATAAGTTGTTAGAAGTCATAGCCGAAACCGGTGAACGCTCGTAGCTCCGAGTCACGCAAACAACTTGTCAATTCGCATTCAATCTCAAATTGCCCGGAGTGTACCGGGAGTGATTGACGCCAGGGCATGAACGGCCGATTGCTATGCACTTATCGTAACTCAAACAAGAACCCGCAACGCGTGTATCGTTGATCGTGCTTGCCCGAGCTAACTCTCACGACCTTTGGGGAATGCAACCGAGGTCTAAACAAGCGGTGAGAGTTTTCACCGTTGTCGCCATCGCACTATCACGATGGGCGCACTGCTAGATCGAAGGATGCCGCAAAAACAGCCCCTCAAATTGCTTTTGACTACGACAAAGACCGCAGAAGGTCCAGAGTTGCCAAGAACTGGCCGCATCATGAGTTCACGAGGCTAGGTGTACTACGACATCCATTCTACAGACTGGGACTAAGGTCCTCTGCCAGTGGAACAACTCAAGCATGAGGCCCAAGCACGGCAGAGGACCTCCGCAGGAGGAGGGGGTAGCCAAGGAAGGCAGGAGCCGAGGGCAAGTTGAGAGGGCGCTGGGACCCGCCGAGGTGGCTAGGCGGAACAACACCAAGCCGTGGAGGCCTGTGTGAAGGCGGCTGCTGAAGTGAAGCCACGGCTAAAACCGACCGGGATCACTACGAGGGATCAACGGTGGAGGGAGAGGGACCGCGCTAGCTTGAAGGCTGTAAGTGAGGCGCGAGCAAAGGCTCCGTAGAGGAGAAGGAGGCCAGTAATAAGGAGATGGAGGATCTTCGACTCAGCTTGCAAAAGCGTGAAGAGCGCGTGAGATGGAAGACATAGAAACCTTGAGCCGCCCAAGAGACAATCGAGCGGAGCTGGTTTACGGGCGTGATCGCGGATCACGAGCGCGAGATAGAGTCTCAGCTCTGCTGGCGGACCGAGAGGTGGGCGCGATGGAACAAGGAGCAGACGTCACGAGATGGAAAGAACTGGATGAAGCGGACTCGGAACGGGCGAATCGCCGGATCGCCTGGAAAGAGAGATGGCGAGCCCGTGCCGACGAATGAACGGAGGCAAGAGCCCGGACGTAGAAGAAGCATCGTCCAGAAAGTGGAGGGGGAACGCACTGCCATGTGTAAGTTTGGCAGCGGAGCTAAAGACGGAGCCGGAGCAGTGTGGTGACAGGTGAGGTAACAGAGGCCTCCTCGTGGCTCAGCGACCGCCTGCCCACCGACAACCCGGTGGACGACCGGCAAGCCGGACAAAGACGCCGCCTCGAGCACTCTATGGCGAAGGAGTACGTGTGCTCCGGCATGTGGAATAGGCAATCCAGCAAATCAACTCGGATTTCGCCTACTACCACGCCGAGTCTCAAGGCATTGGAAGCTTCCCGCGCCTAATCGAATCGATGAACCTCCAAGGCTCCGGCTCAAGAAGGGCATGGGGACAAGACGGGGCCTTGGGTGGCCCTGCTTTGGGGACGACGGAAGCCTGGAGAAGAGCCCTGAGAGTGTGACGCGCCAACACAACCGAACGGAGGTAAGACAACAGAACCAATCAGAGGATATAGGGACGAGGGTCCCGGCGAGGAGGTGAGAAAGGAGGAAACCAACCCGGATCCGAGCTTATGGAAGGGAGCCTGGCTGTGCGATGGACCCAATAAAGAGGGGTGGTCGAGGTTGGGGGTCCGGACTTGAGGATCGACTGTAATAAGTTCGACCTCGGTCCGAACCTGCAGATGAGACCTGACTGGAAGACCGGACTCGGAAAATAAGTCCCAACTCTCAAGTTTGACTCGAGCCGAGACCGGACTCCCGAGGTCCGGACGGAGGTGAGGGGACCCTCCACTCACACTGATGAGAATCATACACAAAGCTCTAGCAATATGTGTTGCATTACATTCATAATAGAAAGTACATGCCTTTATGTAGGCAAGGTAGTTGTAACCAATAAGTGGTTGTAACAACTAACCAATTAAATAACTACTAAAAGAAACTACCTAGAGCCCTAAGGACTAAATTAATTATTAAGTCCTAGGTGCCCTAGTGAAGAGTGCCCTAATAGTAAGCTATTTTATCACTCCCACTCACTATGAACTAGGGGTGATTTTCGACCAAAAGAGGTCTAGGAAAACTAGTCTAGTAAAAACTAGTCCCTAACTAAACTTTACTTAAAGGCATAAAGTAAAACTTAAGGTAAAACTGAAAGTAATAATCACTATTAAAATAACTCCCACTTAAGGAGAACGAGATGAGAAACTAATAACCCAACTTCAAGAAATAGGTGGAATTAAAACTAATTAAAAGTATTTAAGCGGATTTATATATAGAGGAAAATCCAGAAAATACCCTAATTTCCGAAAAGGAAAATCAAAAGGATAATGGATAATACCCTTCTTCCTCAAACTTCACGAAACGCGATCGACAACTTGGTGGTTGGTACATGTGCAGTGTGATGGCGATGGAGGGGTGGCTACCGCAGCAAGGCGCGCCAATCCCGCCACGGAGGAGGCGCCACGGGGCCATCGCCTGCCCGAGCCCCGGGCCCTCCCGCGGCGGCCGCTGCCGAGGCCGGGCGCGCTTCCGCCTAATGCGCCGGCCCGGCAAGGGACGCCACGGGCGCCAGGGCGCCCAAACAAAAGGACAGAGGGCGCCCCACCGATGCATCTAGTCGTGTCCTCGCTGATGAAGAGTCTCTCCACTGCACTCCCTTCCCGCATTTTTCGAAGAAATCTCGTGATTTGTCATTGATCCGACCTCATCCTCGGAGGATGAAACTGAACCAGATGCCTAAGGATCCTCGGACGCCCAGCTAAGAGGGAAAGCCCAAGTCCGGAAGTGTAAGATTGCGTCTTCGCCGCCATGTCTTCATTTCCGCCATGTCTTCATTTGTGAAGCAATTCCGGATGTGCTCACCAAAGGGGAGGAAGCGCAAGGTGATGAGGACGTGCCTCCCCTCTCAATGAATGATGCTCCGCCGCAAAATGCCCACCTGCCAAAAGTGTTTGTAGGAAAGATTGCTGCCCATCTTATGCTTCTAAGAAGAAGCTATGACACAAGTGGATTACAAGGATGCTAACTTGATGGATAAGAGGTCGACACTTGTGTGGTCGACGCTTGCGATGGGTGGAGACGGCATGGGGAGGACAAGGAAGGGCGAAAAGAAAGGTGCAATATATTAAATAAGGGTTATCCAAGATTTTAAGCATCCTAATTTCTATATGAGTTTTAGGATCGAATAACCTAGCATAAATTTTCTGCATTGATGCGTAAACACATTTTGTTTCCTAAGTGTATTAAAGACAAAAACATGGGCTATTATAAGTCGAATTCTACCAAAAGGTGACCAGGAAAATAAAGTATACATACTCACCTTAGGTTTAAGTGAAAAGGAGATGTCCCGACTCCTATATATGTGAGGAAACTACCATCCACATGATAAAAATAGCAAGTCTCCCATGTGAGGAATTTCCAGGACATATCAAACATATTTTCCGTAGGTGCCTTTGGTGCTAAGGGAATTTATTGTTTTAATCACATAAATACTGCTTAAATATTATTTTTATTTTTAATATAAATATTCCAGGTTCTATGTTGGCCTATGAAGAGGAAGGCAGGATGACCTAAGCTATTTTGAGATAGAAGAAGAAAATGTTCAGAAAAATAGTAAGACAATAATTTTTGGGCTAAGATTTTAAGGTTATCTTAAATCGGCCCTAAGGCTGCTAGGGTGAGTATTAGGTTAAAGGTTTGGACAGTGTGTCCATTATACCCAAACATTTCATGTGTTTCCTATGTAACTCAATTCCCAATGACTTTGTTAATAAATCACAGATTGTCTAAAGTTTGAACATAACTAATATTTATGGTTTGATCTTCTAACTTTTCCCTTATGTAGTGATACTCAACAGCTATATGTTTAGTTCTAGAATGAAAACAGGATTTCGTGCAAGTGCAATGGCACCGCTATCACTAAACAAAGATGTAGGCTTAAGTTGAGGATGGTGAAGTTCACTCAAAACTAACTCGGACCACACTATGTCTTTAGAACCGAGGTTAGCACTAGATTGATTTGACAAAGCTATAGTAGGTTGTTTCTTACTTGACCGTGATATTGGTGCTCCTCTAAGAGTAATACATACCGACATGATTTTCGTGTGGTGGTAAAGATAGTCATCAAGATATGCCGTTAGAGTTAATGTGTTGATAGCTGGTGTATGCTTGAACATCCCCCCTGTACATAGTGCCTTTAAGGTATCTCGAATATACGCTTATGACATCCAAAGGCTCACGCCCGTGGTTCTCCAAGAATTGTGAGGGTGAACGACTTCAAAAGATATATCCGGTCTCGTAAAATTGCATAAATATATTAGAGTGCCAAAGATGTCGGATGGAAGCGACATTTCTAGCTTTTCTTCACTGCTTTTGGGACTCATATCGAGGTAAGCCTAACACCACTTGCAAAAGGTGTGGGTGCTTTGCATCCTCAAGTCCAAATTTAGCTAAACTCTCCTTAATATACTTGGTTTGAACTATACTTAGAGTCTTATTACCTCTATTTATAATATTAACACCAAGTGCATATGTCATTTCTCCTAGATCGGACATCTCAAATAGAGTCCTAAGCCATGCTTTAGTTTCGCTAGGAGAGTGAGGGTTTGTTGCCATAAAACATCATCAACATAAAGTAGAAGATAAAATATATCATTGCGATATTAGGATGTACATACAAGCATCACCGGCTTTGCTTAAATCCTCTCCCAATAAGTTGTACATGTATGGTTAAGTTCCAATTGCTCGCTAAGGCCATACAAACCTTTGATGAGTCGGCATACCCAATCTTCTTTGCCTCAGAACCTGGGTTGTCTCATGTATATTTCTCTCTGCGCCCATACAAATATCTGTCTTAACATCCATCATGTGGAGTTCAAGATCATGTTGGGCACATAAGGCAAATATCATTCAAGTGTGGCAAATTTACTGGGGCATAAGTGGCCCAAGGTATGTAATCTAGACCAGAATTGTGTAAAACCTCCGCTACTAGACGTGCCTTTTATACCTTTCTATAGAACCATCTCCTTTTCTTTTAATTTTGAATACCCATTTGCTGGTTACTATCTTCCTACCCCTAGGTGGTTTGACCAATTCCCATGTAGAGTTATTAACTAGGGAATTATATTCTAATCTATGCCTACCTTCCATAAGTCTTTTTCGTGAGAAGAGAAAGCTTGTTTTAAGGTAAGAGGTTCTTCCGGGTCTATAGTTGCCTTGTATGCCTTGAGAATAAAGTGATATAGGGGTATAGGATCATCAAAACAAATTTAGGTATCCTAAAGGAGGTTCTTCCAACCGCCTCCCTACGGTAGTCGCCTCCCCTCTGGGTAGGTCGCCTCCCTATGAAGTGGTTGCCTCCCATGCGGTTGCCCCTGACGGGGGAGGGTCGCCTCCCCTGGTGCCTCCCTACCGTAGTAGGTTGCCTTCTTCCCTCTGTTCCTTATGGCACTATGGGCTCCTCTCGCCATTTCTTCTCCAAACTCCTGAGTCCATATCGCTTGTGACCTCATCAAAGTCTAAGGCCCCGCTTAACTGCATGAGGGCCTCCCTATCATCATCGTGTGGCCCAAGCATCCTCCTCTTCACAATTATTGTAGGCCTCCACACACCATGCCATCGCCCAATATTTTTGGCAATGGGTTTACACTCCAAACTACCACCATGCGCTTCATGAGTTGGGGTTTCTTGGCCTTGAAACCCTTCACGGCATCCACACGCTTCCTCCGGAACCAGCCTCATCCTTGCCTTGGCTCTTAGCAATCCCATGAGGAGAACAAACACCAAGCTAAGCACCAAGAACACTAAGGACGCCCTCTCTTAGAAGAAATTCACTCTCAAAACCAAGCCAAGGCACACAAGACCCAAGAAATTGATGCCACAAGAAAAGAGAACACCAAGAGGAGATGGCGGCATCACTCTTAAGAAGGCACACACACAGAGGGCGCACACAAGCTCTAGCTCACTCCCTCTCTGCACTTTTAGAGGCTCCTTCTTCTCATGCGACAATTATAGCAGAGCTCCTAAATTGCAGCCATAGATTTGAGTGGTTGCGTAAGCATGCCCCATATCCCATCCATTAGCATACCAGCCATAACCTCTAATTTCTATCGTAGCCATCAATCCCCACCATGAATCTAAGGATCCTTTCCATCCATCTTGCACAAATTCAAGACCCTAGTTGGTTTGCACCAAGAAGGCTCTTAAGTCATCAATCCTTCACTCTTGTGCAAGAGCAACATTCCCTGCATCTCCTTGGCCCTAGGCGCCCCATAGAGACCATCCTACCCATCAAAACCCAAGGAAAAGCTCAATCCTCAGCCTCCAAAATCGGCGCCGCCCGCAACTCCCTACTAAGAACTTTCCCAATCAGCTCCCGTGTGTCTTTTGCAAATATAAGCTCATACTCGCACAAAAGGCACCCCATCCGAGTACTGATCCGCCCCATAGGACGCTTAACTCTGAGTTCTTATCCACATATCCAACACACCACCTGTTTGTACACCATACATTTCTACCATTCTCCTATTGAACCTCCATTCTCCCATTCTCCACCTTACTCTCCTTACATGCTGACACCGCCTCCTCTCACCACAACGTCTTCACCTACTTAACATGATGCACAATACCTTCACCATATTGCAGATGCACTGTATTTATACCTCCATCTGCAGCCCACAAAAGCTCCATGAGAGCTCTACCATGGCCTCTCCTAGTTCAAGATCATGCCATCTCACATCACTCCACTTGCAAGTATGCTTGCACATGGCCTCCTCTTGCAAATGACTAGCACCTGCACTCAACTCTCGCCTCTTCTTCATCCTTCGCCTTGTGGCCTTCACCGCAACATGTGCCACTCCTTCGCCAGGGCTCTACCTACCAACGAGGCTGCCTACCACTGGTCTTTGGGTACCCAGGCTATAGTGGGTACCCCACTCACCCTTGTACGTGTTGTTCCTATCACGGTAGGGTGTGCACCTACCATGGTAGGCGTCTCCTATACACCATTTGGCCCTATCCTGCATCTCTTGAGCTCCTCTCCGGGCTCGCTCATGGAGGTTTCCTCCTCCTCCGCACAACCCCTCGGGTTCTACCACGCTTCCTCCTCTTCCTTCGCAGAGTCCTCCAGCCTTGAGCTTGACGATGCTTGTCCTCCAAAGTGTCATAAAGGCAATGGTCTTTCCATGCTTGGCCTCGAGATGGACAATCTTGAATGGATGCCAAGAACCTTCCAGCTCCTTGCCACACACACACCGGCCTTGACCTCGCCCTTGCTCACAATTCCTAGCTCTTATACCCTTGCTTTTCCACGAGTTTCCAATTGCTGATTTCGAAGAAGGAATTCTCTAAGGTTCACTTCTTACATCTTCTCCAGCAAATTGAGAGTCCCTTCTCCGCAATTTCTCTTCAATTCTGACATGCCTTGCTCTTCCCAACACTCCTTTGGGCTTGGGCAAGCATTGCCTTCTTCCTTCCTTCTTCTTCTCTTGTTGCACCCCTACTTGTCTTGCCTATTTTCCTCCTCTGCTGCCTAGCTTGCGCCCCTCTTCTCTATCCCTGCACAGGCGCACGTACATCGCAATACTGTGTGGGGCTCTTCTACAGCTCTTGGTGTGGCGGCGCCTTCCTGCAGTGTTGGCGCTTCCTCACCTTCAAGTTGTGACCTCCTACACACATGCAACAGATTATAAAGATAACTTGGGGGTTAGGAATGGTAACTACCAATCTACTCTTGGATATGCACCACGTGGCACCTTTTCTGCTTGATTGAGTTTCCCAATTCCTCTTATACTAAGATACTATTTCCCCTAGTTTCCTAACGGCCCAATCTAGCTTTTAATTTCCTATTCGACCCATTTATCTAGTCCACTATTGGTGGGCATATATAGTGGATATCTCCCTATCCTAATTTCCCTTTTAGCCGAGACGCCTACCCCTGAGTCCGCCTTCCTCTTAGCCTACCGTGGCAGCACGGCGGCCGCCCTACCGCCTTCGCCTGCCATCTCGCCTGGGTCATTTTGACCCGTTCTTCTTCCTCGGATATCCTCCGCCTTCCCTAACAATATCCTACAACTCCACTTCAAGATTCGGAAAATTCCCTAGCATGATCCCTCTTCAATCGTTTAGCCAAAAAATCAAGTTGTCTTCCTCTGGGCTCTTTTGGGCTGGTTGCCCAAACTTTGCGTTACACCAGCATCGCCAGCAGATATTCAGTCGCCTCAGCCCCCCTTTATTGGTTGCTCAAAGTCGATCCTTAGTCCGAGGCGACATACCGTGAGATGGTTCATCAAGCAAACTACGACTCAGCCGTGGGAATCCGGTGTCCAGTGAAGCATGTTGAGTGATGCATGAAGACACGCAAGATCACCGGATCCCTAGCCGGCCAGACAAAAGGCGCGATGGCCATCCGGTCATGCTTTAGATTGACAACCCGGATCTATCGCATATCCAGCATCCATCATCCGTTGCAGCGTCGGCGCTATCACCACACGACACCAATTTCTAACAGCCGCCAGCGACCATCGGTGGTAGCAAAACATCGGGCGTCTGCGGCGCTATCAGCATGGTTCCAAGCAAGGGAGGCCAAAGAAACCGCCAGCGAGATGGTCATCGTTCCCAACAAGCAATCCGTGAGTGATGGCAGGAGGAGATAAACTAGTAATCGCCCAACCGTGAAGCTTGTCCAAAAGGCCCTTGCCTTCAGCGGACTCCCAATTTTCCAGTGTGATCCTGCAGACGAGTCAGGGCACATCCAACCGTGGTCGCAACGCGTTAAACTAGGTCGACGTCCGGCCGCAAGCTCAAGCAATCATCTAGGCGACTATGCCCATCTGCAGTCACACACATGCCGTCCTATCGACCATTCTCATGCAATCTTGTGTCCGGCAGACCGTCAAGTGATTCCAAGCAGACGATACCATCCATTGTCATTCAACTGCGCTTGTCCCGACGTACGTTTCTCCTCCCACCCACCGTCATTCCTTGCTTCCTCGTGTCAAACATCGACCTCGCCTCACAATCGTCGAGCAATCTAGCACCCACCAGTAGTAGCATGTCGTACGCATCACTCACCCAATTTCAATCAATCGCAAACGGCCACGGTGGTAGTAAACCATCAGTCGCTCACGCTTGCGCCATTTGTATGGCTCCATGCATTAGCAGTAACCCTCAAACTAGATGGTCATCGCTTTCAAGCAAACCATGAGCGATGGCATCAGGGAGCAGCAAAACCATCAATCGCCCAACCCGTCCGATCAAAAAGCGCCCAGAGGCCCTTGCGGGTTCCGATTTTCTAGTGTGATCCTGCGATCGGTCAGCAGGCACATCCCACCGTGGTAGCAGCGTGTTACGCAAAACTAGGTTGGCGTCCCAGCCGCAAGCATAAGCGATCATCCAGGTAGCATAATGTCCATCTGCAGGTCGTCACCCGTATGCTATCCCTATAAACCATTCATATGTAATCTTGTGCCCAGCAAATCGCCAAATGAAGCCAGACAGTCAGCATACCACCTATTTTCTGTCATTCAACCTAAGCAGGCCCTTGAGTCAGTATCCCAACGGATGACAATTCCAGTACATGCATCCAATACGAGGCATCCGCATAAAATGTAGCGAACAACGACACATTCATAGCCACGTCCACCGCCGGATCAAGTATCTTGTGTTGATCAAACCGTATTTGAAGTAAGACACAAACCCTAGCAATCATTGAGTCATCTATCCAACCGCTTCTAGATCATACCCGAAAACAAAACTTTGAAGTTTAGAAGACTAGACCATGGATGACCAAATCAAGGTCTAGCTTCTTGGATGCAAAGATGGTGTTGGTCAACACCCTCCCCTTCCCTTCTTGCCCACCAAAAGGGATCTGCTTTGGATCCTTGGTGAGACGGGATCCATTGCACATCCACTAATTCTAAGGTTGCATAGTGAAGTAGAAGAGAGGAGAAAAGGTTCAACCTTGGTAGCCATGGCTAGCTTGGGGAGGCAACGCGACAAAGAGACCAAGGTACTAAGGTGATCACGCAAATAGAGGCGGAGCAATAGAGAGAATGACAATCATCAAAGGTAGAGGCTAAGCATAGGAGAGGAAGGGAGGAACCCCAACCAAAGTTTGGAGGAAGGGATTTCATTGGGTAGCAAATTCTATCCAACCACCGGCTCACAAGTTATATAATCCTATTGGGCAGCCATTCCTACCAATGATAACCCACAAGGAATCAACCCATCTTTAACAAACATGCACATAGGTCGATCCCTCATTTATAGCCTAGTAGTATATATTAAAAGTGAAACAAGGTCCGAGGTCATAAATGTACACATGGCCCATATGAGGTGTTAATATGCCCAAGTGGGTAAGGCACTATGTCCTTCTACCAATAAAAGGTGATAGCCATTGGAAAAAGGCAAGCATATTCATATTCTATTCACTCCATAGTTATCAAGAGTCTAATGGTGCATTTTTATGGGTTAGACACCTCTCTAAGGTCAAAAACAAAACATATGAAAGATACTTGTAAACATCACGCTTCCAAGTTTATTATCCAAAAAGACAAATAAAACCTGCATACATATTAGACTATCTTGAATTAAAATTTATCTCAAAAATCAAGGAAAACAACCATATTAGTAAGAAAATAATAAAGGGTAAATAATAAAAAAATCAATAAAAATTCCTTCACAAATTAGTATTACGTAAACATTGAAGGAATAGATTTACTTAGTTCATCGATGGGATGTTTGGGATGGATAAACATCATTTAGAAGCACCAATCTATGGGCACACAAAGGGCAAATTCATGGATCTCATAGGAACATAACTCTCTCTTGGATAGATGGATAGATAGATGATAGATATCCTAGACTACATCGTGATAAATGCATGATATTTCGTCATTTCACAAAGGTGATGTTTAGAGATAGATGTTAAAGTCCAATCCATGGAAGGATTTTCGAAGTCGACTATAGGTCTCTTATTCCATAAGTCGCCCCTATGTGTGAGAGATCCAAGATATGCCCACCCTCCTTGGTGCCAAAATATCACATTTGTATCGTGCACACATGATTACGTGAAGGCATGTGTGTCCGCTGGCTCTGTCACCATGGTACATAGTTAGACGTCCTATCGAATCAACCAAAGTAAGCGGTCTTTGATTTCTGCCCGTCTTGATCCACCCACCGCAAATCCAGCGTCCACCAGGCGTGCTATGCACCATATAGCACCTCATAGCACCATTTTCTAGCAATCAAAAAAAAAAACCACCGGTAGTAAAATCACAGTCGCTCGCTGCGGGCATGTGTGCCACTTGTATGGCACTATGTATTGGCAACATCGGAACCCTCAAGCCGGATGTTCATCATTCCTGCAAGCAATCCATGAGCGATGGCGGCGGGAGCAAAAAGCGAATCGCCCCACTCATCCGATCGGAAAGCGCATTCAAAGGCCCTTGTCAAGCGATAACCGAATAAGCATCCATTTGATGAGCATCGCTTTTCGATCTCCGCCACAAACTCACATACATCATTGCGAAACCACCGCCAGACGTGCCGTTGTATGCGCATCTTAGTCTCCCACATCACACACCCATATGTATCATTGCAACTAAGAACGCGTGCACCCACCGCCGCCTCGTTTTCTCTCAAGTCTCAGAGTCTAAGCTATCACACACTTCCTTGCAACAAACGAGGCCCACTACTTGTATCATTTTTCTTGATTGCACACGGTCATTACCATCAGTAGACCATCATGCATTCTCGCGGAGCAAACGCCGGGTCATCAATCCCGAACCAGCCGTGGTAGGAAAACCGGGCACTCAGGAGGTCCTCCCACTATGGCCACACTTATCCAATCGCGTTAGGGTTGGGTTTCCCCCATGAGACTCGTGAAAATTCAGGTCCCGTGACAGCGATCGCTACCTCAGGAGACACAACTTCGCCTTCTACACGAGCAAGGCGCCTACTCTCCCTCTTACAGTGCACCACTTGCCTTTGCTCGAAAATCGCCAATCCTCGACCTAGCGACACAAAACAATTGAGGTCCCGCCTCAGCCAGTCGAGGAGCCTACCACGGCGCCCGGGGACCCCATCCACACCGCGATTTCGTCCCTACTTCTAAGACCACTCTTCTCCACTCGGGGAGGCGCTCTTTTACTTGCAGGTTGGGATTCGTCCCTTAGGCTCTACCAGGCCTTCCACTAACACCTACACCTCTAATCCTCACTCATCTCCTCATCCTCCTCATCCTCTTCCTCCTAGTCTAACCTCGGTTTGGGTTTCGACCGCCCTTACGGCACAAGCACAGGGTCGGCCTCCACCCGGCAAAGTTCTTCCTTGGGCCTTGTGGAGTTTGACACCATTCGGCGCCACTGGGGAGTCCCGGCTCAATCTCCAGCCGAGTGAGGAAGCGGAGGAGAGAACTCTTGGAGGAAGCTACATGTGCTAACATTTTCAAGGGTTCCGTTGAGGAAGAAGAGGCAGTTGTTTAAGAGGAGGAGGTTGTGCTCACGGACAACAGAGGAAGGAGGTTGTTGCCGAGGAGTTGCCGATCAAGGGTGAGGGTCAAGAATCCGAGCCAGTTAGTAATTTCCAAGGTACATCTTCCGCTCAAGAGGAGGACTTTTTCGGGGATTGTCGAGCTCTTCTAGCTCGATTTTGTCATAGAGGAGGAAGGCAAGAGGGTGAGATTTGGCAAGGAGAAGTTGGGGTATGAAATCTAATGGCGCCGCAAGGTCTTGATCGAATTATTGCCCTTGCCCTTTCAACCTTGCTTGTTAGGAGGATCGAGGCGCTTGTGTGCCCAAGTCTGTATAGTACATCCCGCTTGCAGCTGATTTGTTTACGCCAAGATTGCGGTGGAATTGCTGGGAGGTGTGCCCACAGTTTGTGGACGCCCTTGACCATGATAGGAGGAAGCAGAGGTGGTGGGAGTCACACCCACACCGCCAGTGTGAGATTTGGGAGAAGAAACGAGATCACATGTTGGTCCGGGTTGAGAACTCGCAAGGAAGAGGGGAGTCTTTGTATGATTATGTAGAGGGATTTATGGTTACTTCAAGAGAGTACCACCACGTCCGCCAAGGAGTGACCTTTTCCGATAAAAGTTCGAGAAGTTCTGAGGGAATGTATGATGCTATAGAAGACGAGAGCTAGAGTCCGTAAGGTAGCAAGGATTTCTAAGTACCTAGGTGTAGAGGAGATGGTAGAGTTGAAGAAGTTGGGGAGCAACATGTGAATGAAGGTCTCATCGAAACTGAAACGACTTGAGGCCATGATGACCGATTTCGACGACGAGGAGTTGCCAAAGCCCGGTCAAGGGGAGGACGTGAGTTGTAGACAGCCTAAGGATTGATCAGCAAGACTTGTTGCCAGCAGAGAGGCCAAATGAGCAAGAAGGGAGAATTGTGAAGAGTTGCAGCAGACAACTGGAACCGAGAGAGGATAAGAGGCGCCAGCATGGGCGCGAGGAGGAGGCTGAAATGCCTCAAGGGTGAGCAGAGGGCTAAGTGAGGCCATCACGATGGCAAAGAAACAAAAAAAGAGCACGCCAAACACAGGAAGGCGCCCACTTGGCGAGGTCGGCGCCATGAGGCCGCGAGGAGGAGAAGGCCCTAGGGAGGTGGACACGCCAGAGGGCGAAGGAGGAGATGCGCTTCATGAAAAGTTTGAGCGTAAACCGAAGGGAGAGAGTTGGCGATCCGTGGCAATCACCAAAATTCACCATGGAGGTGCAGCAAGGCGAGGAGGTCGCCATGGGAGCGCGATCTGACCTGGACATGAGGCTAGGCCAACAAGAAGGGAGGAAATCGGAACTTGGTTGGAAGGAGTCAAACCGACCGCAAGCCGGAAAACTTGCGATTGGCAAGGAGGAAACGGTTTTGTGAATGAGGTTGAGCATGCGCCGTGGCAACGACGTGGGGTCTGCTGGTAAGCGAGTTAGGTGAGGCCACGATGGTGGCAAGGATGATGGAGAAATTGCAAGAAATCGCAATTTGGAGGAAGGAGAAGTGGCACACAAAATGGTGTGCCGAGGAGTCAGGTGCTAGAGCCCAGGAGCGAGGATGGCTCTATGGTGATGTGTATGAAGGAGGATTGTGGAGAAATCACACCTCAAGATATGCTTGGAATTGCAAGAAGGAGCCGACCAATTCACGGTCGATTGAAATTGCTGCCGTGAAACCGCAAACGTAAGGAGATCGCTGCTAGAGCGCGATCTAGGGCTAGACATGAGTCTAGAAGGTCGGGAGATGGTGTACCAGCGATGATGCAGTCCACGACCAGTACCTGGATGCCCGCAGATCGACGCAGGTGAGAAGCTAGTTTTGTGAGCCGAGTTGAAGGTTGTGGCCAGACCAACATCCACCGTGAACAAGCTAGATGGAAACAAGGCGTGGCTGGCCTAGAGGTCAAGAGCAAGTCTTGATGCCTAGAAAGCCAAGGATCCGTGAAGGGAGTTTTGTGTGGAGATGCCGCAACCTAATGAATTGGGGATTCGAGGCGAGGAGAAAGGGTGAGCACAAGAGGGCTGCAAGTGGAGGCCACGGTTGGCAAAGGGAGAAGAGAAAACGGAGAAATCGGAGGGACTCCCACACATGGCGGTGTGGGAAGCGCAGATGATGGAGCCTCTGAGTAGGGACGGCTCGAGGATGGTGTGCATGGAAAGGAGCAAGAAATCGATCCAAGGGAGCTTGAAAACCGCAGAAAAGGAATTGGCGAATTCATGGGCGCCAAGGAAGCCACTTTTGTGGAGGTACGGCATGTCGAGAGTATTGTCGAGGAGCGCGAGCTAGCTCGGGCCAGAGCCTAAGGTTATCATGGCGGTGACCACCGCAAGAAGAGCAAGTTGACGACGCAGCGTGATACCGCAGCCGATGCAAGGAGCAGGCATCCACGGGTCATAATGTACATGGGGCGCGCTACGCCCCTATGTCCGCCGGTGAGGTAGCAGGAAGTGGCAAAAGTGCATGGGAAGAGGAGGTTAGAACGTGAAGGACTCCCATGTCCACGTTATTGAATGGTGAGGTATGAAATTTCTTGGAGCACGGAATCCGGATAGTTTGTCTAGGGAAGGGCGTTGTCTTTCTCCCTAGAGCTGTGCCTTATTGTCTAAGAGATGGGGTCTTATACAAGCTTGGTTTGGATGAGAAGATCCGACGTTGTTTGAAGGGAAGGAAGCTTCTCTTAAAGAAGCTTTGCATGCGTAAGAGGTTGGAGGCCATTATTCAGTGTAAATCACGGTGAAGAAGATCTTAGATGTAGGCATTGTGGGCTTACAGACGCGGAGAAAGTGACTACCAAGAAGACTCCATATTATTTAACGAATCATGCCGTGGACAACGGCCTCCTTGGGGTTAGGAAAGAAGTCGGGTTTGTTTTTTTTTCGTAGGTATGGAGTGTAAAATAAGGCGTAAAGGAGGAATAAGCACGACGCACGACGCTCGGAGTACTGACCCCGGTAGGTAACGATGGCACTCAAGGACCCCGACCGCACCGAGTATCGGATAAGTCCGGACCCCACTCCGGTCGAATGGGTACGCCCAAGAAGGTAACTTAGAAGTTGGGGCGTGAGTTAGACGGCGCCACGTGGACGGCCCCGAATGGAAGATCAGCAGCCAGACCGTAGCATTGCCGGGTCACAGCAGGTATTCACGCCTGCACCGCGCGACAACAAGGCGAGTAGGCGAAGCGCAGGCGAGAGTAAGCCATGCGTGCTCGACGCCAGACAAAGAAAGAGCCACCCTCTCCGAGCTACTTCCGACGGCGAGAGGCAAGGAGGTCATTCTTCCAAGCAACTTCGCAGCAATCTTGATGCTCTCGCGCCGACACCGCCCTCCGCGTTGTCTTTGTGATCGCCAGCACCTCCCCCGCCGCCGACTTCGCGAGGGAAGCAACACGCCCGCGGCCAAGGAACGGACGATTGGAGCCTCACACTCCAACAGGGATGAGGAGCGGAAGATGGGACCCAAGAAGGCGGCGGAGGTTTGGGAGCCATGGAGCTTGGTGGAACGCAACATCCACCAAGCGCCACCCGACTGGGCCGTGGGCCGGAGGAGGCGGGGAGCTGGTCAAGGAATGGCACGGACGTTTTCCAGCCGTTCGACCTTCGGCCACGCCTAGTCCGAGTACGCCGAAGATGTTGGCAGCCCAACAAGGAGGTTTGGCCCTAAGAGCCTTCGAGGACTCCTAGGAGGTGGACCGTGGAGGTCCCGAGGGCGGTGTACAACCGCCCATGGGAGGAAATTGGGGCGAGTCCCGAACCTCTCAAGGCTGAGGAAGATAGAGGCGGCAAAGGCCGCCGAAGCTGTGAACGCAACGAACAACCAACGGCCGGGTTGATGCCTGACTTGCCGGACAGAGAGTGAGGGCAAAGGCTGTGATCATTGTCCATCGAACATGCTCACCAAGGTAGATCACCTTGGTGACAATCACCGGTGTTCCCGCATGCGCCGCAGAGGAAGGAGGCGATCGGGAAGGATCATCTTCGCCAGATCAACTGAAGCTCAAGTCGAGGTGGTGTGAGGCCGTATCGCCGCTCTTAATTCGTGGGCACGCGAACCTCCCAAGGAGGGAGAAGAGGAAGACCGGCGGGGCCGGGCCGCCCACGGGAGGCGTAAGGGAAGAGCGCAGGAGGTGGAGGCCCGCCCGTCCGGAGCAAGAGAGCTGGAGGAAGACGATCGGGAGGGAATCCTTATACGCCCTGAGCGGACTCGCCACCGAGGGAAGTGTGGAGGACATCCGCTTCCTCCTCCCCGGTGCCCCACCGAGCAAAAGAGGAGGCGGCCCTGTATGAGCGGGCGGAGCCGGCCCCGACAGACGCCACCACGACGGCATACCGAGGAGCCCCGACGGACTCGCCGGGGACCAAGAGGCGGAAGACGGTGCCACCCGCCAACGCAGCACCTGACGGCGCCTGCGTTCTTGCCCCCGCCAACGGAGTGGCAAGAAGCCGAGGAGGCGATGGCGGGCGGAAAGGGACGCCCCCAAGGAGCGGGAGGCCACCGCGCAGCCCCAGAGCCGGGTCCTGCCTCCGACCGAGAGGCAAAGGGTCGCCTCCCGAACCCCTCACCCTCCGAGCCCTGGAGAAAGAGGATAAAGGAATCATGCCAAGAGGGCCAAAGAAGGTGAGGCTCGACTGGACTCGTGACCTAAGGGTCCCGATTAGGTCCGAGAGCCCACCGACTCACTCGGCTGGGAGGTCCTGAGGATGAGAGATGCCCGCCCACGACGGACTTGGGGCCTCACTGGTGGCGCCTGTGGAAGAGACACGTGGTCCTGCCACCGGCCATGGACGGTATGCCTGGGACTCGGACGGCCGAGAAGCCTGTGGAGGTGGAGGCAACAAGGAGGCGATGGTGCTCCTCCAGAGCAGATGGAGGCGGCCCAGAGGCAGGAAGAAGGCGGAAGTCCTCGGCCGCATCGAGGAAGGGAACGCGGGAGGCGGAGCGAGGTCCGTCCGTGAAGACGACTAAGGTCCTCCAGTGGAGCACCGAGGCGCAGGAGGCCCAAGCACGGGTCAAGATCTCGCAGACGGGGAGGCGCAGAGGCGGAGAGGGCTCGCGACCGGCCGAGGCGGCCCGGCCCAACATCGTACGGCCGAGGCAAGGCGCATGAGAAGCGGAAGCCGGCGAAGGTCGACCGATCACTATCGACGTGATCGGAACCGTGGAGGGAGACGGTCAGTAGCTGCCAACTGGCCGGCAGCGGGCAAGAGCAAGCACTACGAGCCGTGAGGAGGAGCTGGAGGTCGCACCCGGAAATAGGGGACCCTGTGGTGCACCAGGAGGTAGAAGGCGAAGGAGCCGGAGGATGCAAGGATACCTTGAGCCGCAACTCCAAGACGACGGAGCAGCAGGGGTTCTCAACGAGAATCCAAGACTTCGAGGGAGATAGAGCGCCCAGCCGCTTGAAGACGGAGGAGAATAGGCGACCCAAGGAGTTTGACGCCGCGAGGCCGCAGCAGGAGGTGGAGGAAGCCGAGTCGGACGGGATACCGCCCGCTCGGAGAAGGAAGTGGCGGACCTCGGAAGGATAAACGGAGGGAAGAAAGCACTGGAGGAGAAGCAGCGCCCGGCCAAGTGAGGACCATGGCCGAAATCAAGTGAGCCGGAACGACGACGGGAGGAGGAGAATGCCGAGCAGCAGCAAGGCCGCAGGAGGTGCTCTGAGGCCGGGTGGCATCGAGGAGTCCGCCCCAATTGGTAAGCCGGCAACGGAGACGGCAGCCGACAAGATGCCCACCGCCGAGCACCTCCGCGGAGGGAATACCGGGTGCCCGGCCCATGTGGAGGAGGCAATTCAACAAGTCGATTCCGACTTTGCCTACTACCACGCAGAGCTCCTCAAGGCTCTGGAGGTCTTGCGCCACCCTAGGCAGGTGAGCGGACTTCCAGAAGGGTCGGAAGGAGGAGCGAGGGAGGAAGGACCCGGGGACAGCGCAGCCACGGGGACCCTAGGAGCGCTGTTTGATGACAACAGCAGCAGCGGCGAGGGAGAGCAGCGGGAGGAGCCGGACGGAGGAAGGACACCGACCGAGGTAAGCACTGCACTCCGCACTCGAAGGGAGGAGGCCCCGGGAGGCCGTGGAAGGGCGCAACCGCACTCGGGAACCAAGGGAGGGCTCTGGATGAGCCCGTGATCGCCCGTGAGGAGGCAACCGAGCGTGGGTCGGACTTTGTCCGACTCGAGGAAGGCCGAATCTCAAGTCCGCCCTCAAGGAAGTCCTGGACTTAGAGGTCCAGACTAGTGACGCAGACGGACCCGAGGTCCGGACCTGTGGGAAGGGTTGGGCCCGGAGGACCGGACGGAGGCAAGTCAGCCCCGAGGTCAACCCGGAAAGAAGGCCGGGCCCCGAGGTCCGAACCCCAAAAAGAAGGCCGGACACAGAGGACCGGACCCGAGGGAAGGCGGACCTAGAGGTCCGGACCGAGTCGAGACGGGGTCCCGAGGTCGAGACTGGGAGCGGGGAGAGCCACCGATCACCAGCCCCAGCAGATCCATCTCTTGGAGGGCCCGCTGCGCAAGGGCCCGCCAGAGAGATAAGAGAGGAGGGGGAGGAGGACCTAGTGGTGACCGCCGTTGTCAGGCCGCCGCCGGTAGCGCAGCCTGACAAACCCTCGGGGAGAGGTAGGGGTCCCGCCTCGCGGATCATCCAATTGGGTGCGCCGCAGTTGTCAAGGCTCGGCTTTGGGCCGCCGGTGCCAAGACGGAATCAGGGGCCATCTGTGGTAGGTTTGCCTAGGTCACCCGGAGCTCGCCTCGGTGGCCACACTTATCCCACGGTTGTTGAATACGAGGTTCGATCCCAAGAGATTTGGTTCGGATTGTTACAGTCGCCTCTCACCTCTCGCCTCATCATCCCGCCCGTCTACTTGTCCTGTGGGCAACAAGCGGTGTTGTGCGTCAGGTTGCCCGCCCACGGCTCCGCTCCACGCCTTCCAGGATTCCCTACTTATCCACCCCAACACTCTCCTATGCCAACTACAACGATCAATTCACTCTGGCGACACCCGCATAACCTCTTCACCATTCTCAAAAGAAACATAGCTCACGACCACCACATACAAACTCACTTCATTCGATCCCAAATCTAACTCTACTATAGCGTTCGCGGTTTACGCCTCCCTTGCGGCTGGCACAGGGGTGACAGCTAATGGGTATTTCTCTCGGGCGATTATGCAAACACACAGCGGCGTAGTCGGCGCCGATCCTCTGGGAGGCCAGCAACACAAAGTACATCCAACAACAATCTTTCACGAGAGGAGGAGCTGCGTTGGCGAACCCCACCGCGAGGGGCCTCGGCCGAACCACCCTTCGCCTTCTCGTCGCTTGGCGGGGCGGTCCACACACACACACAAAGGGATGCGGGAGGCGAAGAATGCATGGCAAAGCAAGGTCCGTGTTTATTCATCCTTCCACCCTCCCTTTTATAGGTGGGTGAGTCGGTCACTCGTGCTAGTTTAATGCTAGGCGACTTGCCAAGTCCAACAATAGGACTCTTCGGCCTTGCGATTCATCCTCTCATTTCGGTCCGACTCACCTTGACGAATATCCTATCTGTCTATCTGCCACTCTTAAATACTCACACTTCCCAAGGTGTGCACCACTTGGGACAAAACGTCCTCTTGAAAAGGTCCTCTGACATCCTCGTTGCTTTTGTTAGCCCTCTGACTTCAATGTCTTCCCCTTGATGGGTCGCTTAGCCTCCTCCGAGTCTTCTCGGGACTATGGTATGCCCCTCGGCCCCTCGGTGGTAGGTCTTCCTTTGTGGTAGGAGGTTCCATTCCTCCTACGTTCGTCTGTGGGTTCCTCCCCTCTTGTCCTCTTCTTGGTAGGCGGTTCGTCTCCTACCATGGTTTCGATCTCGCTATGGGGTTCCTTCCCTCACGGCTGGTTTCGTCGGAGGGTACCCTTCCTTCAGGTCACCTCCTCCTCCTCATCAGTTCCTACACAGTAGGAACTTTGGTAAATACCATCCTACCATCAATCTCTTCCTCCCGGATGGCTCCACCGTCTCGGGAGGTCTTCGCCGTGGGTGCTTCTTGACTCGCTTGTTCGGCTATGTCCCGGCCTGACTGCCTTTCCTTGTACCAACTCAAAGTTTGACCTCCTGCCATTCCCGGTGTCGAGCGGTGAGGTCTTTCTTCGTCTTCCTCAGCATGGCGTTCCTCAATCGCTTCTAGGAGGTTGTTGTAATAGGTCGCCACCCTACCACTCTCCTTCTTTTGTCGTCCATGATGCGGACCCTTAGTGGGATGGCCTTTTCGTCCCACCGGCTGATTTGTCACTCCTACCAATGCGGCCTCTTTCTCCACTACTCCTCCAACTCCGGGGCAAGTCTCCCAATCTCCTTATCTTTCTCCATGGCTTCCATCGCCATGCTTTACTATGGCGCAGCCGCCCGCCTCCCCTCGAATGACCAAGACCTCCAAAGATCGTTGGGCCATTAAAACTTCCTTCCAGCCCTTGCCTCCGCCCTCATAGGCGTGGGTAAGGTCGTTCCTTGCTGTTGCCCAAAAGTTCTCTGTAATACGAAGCTCCTCTTTGTGACCCTTGGTCACATTGTCCCATCCTTGTCGCTCTTTCTCCAAGTCCGATTTTCCCTTGTAATGCTCCTTCCGTTGCTCCATGGCAACTAACTTCTTTCGAGGAGGTCCTTCTGCCTTCAAGGTCCTGGCCTCTAGCTGCAGATGCCCTTCTCGCGGCTCGATGCCTCCTACCCTTGCTAGGTAGCTTCCAACTTTTCTTCGCCTCCTTCCCGCCAACTCCTCAGCCCTCTTGGCTGATTTTGCCTCCTGCCTTAAGACCTGGTCAATCATTTCCCACACATTCACCAACTTGGGTCATCCATGCCGCTCTTTGGCCGATCTAGCACGGAGTGTTGCTGAGGTGGTTTTGAGCTCCTCTCAATCTCTTCCTGGCCTCCAGCCTTTTTCAGAGGTCTCAAGTTCAAGAAACGGCCACCTCCCCGACACCCCACTAGGGCGTCCATAGATCCTGCGCCCACTTCCCTCAGCTCAGCAACTACCCTTTGTAGGATGCCGGCTGTTCTCAAAACACTTCCTACTGCTCCTCCTGTTGGTGCGTAGGTCACCAACGCTCCTCGGCGTTCTTCCCTGTCACCTGCCTCCATCAGGCTAACAAGTCCTGTTACGACCTCTTTGGTAGGAGGTGAAGCTCCTACCGTAGGTCCGCCATCCTCCCTGGGTCCTACCGTAGGGGGTTCACTCCCTACTACCGGTGTTGTTGGTTTACCAATCCTTAATCCTCTGGTAGGTGGTCTCGTATCTTTTCCTCCTTCCACCGTAGGAGGTACTTCGATGGCCCCTTTCCCTTTTTCTTGTTGGGTTCCTGATCCTGAAGCCTCATGCTGATTCGGGGGTGGTGGTGGTCTCTTACCCCGGGGCCTCTGCCCTGTTTCTTCATCCTGGGGCCAGCGATGGCTCCCCTTCCACTACCCTCACCAGAGTAGCTTCTATCTTGGCTTCTTCCAGCTCGTTAGTGTGAACGAAAAGTTTGGGTAAATCGTTTAAGTGAGTTGTTTTTGAACAGTCCGAATGCTTTTGATAGAAATGGTTTGGTGGAAACATGCGAGAAATGTTTTTGTTCGATTGAAGCCGGAGTGTAGGATGTCGGGAAGGCAGAGGATACTTAGGGAAAAGCGGATCGAAATGACCTTCTAGTGAGGAGGGTAGGAGACATATGTGAACGGTAGAGATCCCTAGGAGGTATCCTACCACCAGAGAGAAACTCCTACCACGGTAGGCTAAGTGGAGAACTCCTACCACCGTAGGTATGGGTAGGAGAATGTCCCACCACCGTAGGTAAGCGCTAGCTTTTTGATGACCCACAGGAGTAGCTCCTACCACGGTAGGAAAGGGTGAAGTAAGCCAAGGAAGTAGCTTGAGGTTGCCGCACAAGCTTGATAGGCTTGCAGGCAAAGGCCTGATTATTGGGGACCACCACCAAGTTTGAGGGAAGGCAAAGTAATTTGCCACATGTGTGGAAGAAGTGAGACATGGGCGTGCTCATATTGCTGAGATTTTGCAAGAAGGAGGACTGCTAGGTAGAGATGTGTGGCAAGGGTTCAGGAAGATGGGCCAAGTGCCCGTAATGGTGGAATTGTGCAGATCCGCTGGCTCTAGGTTGGGAGCTCAAGATGCGAGAGAGGAGCAAGAATCGGTGCAAGGATGGGAGCGAGGAGCTCATGTTCGTGGTGAGCAGCCACAAGGGTTGCAAGAGGAGGCCATGGCGGTGCCGAGGCACATGGAAGTGCTCTTAATGGAGTCACGATGGGAGGATGGCATGATAGGGCCGTGTGTTGAACTAGGAAAGGCCATGGTAGAGCACTCACGGCAGCTGAATTTGTAGATGGGCTGCAAGATGGAGGTGTGGCCAAACCATAGAAGGCGCTGCGTGGGCCGCAACATGGTGAAGGGATCACAACGGGTGCATCATGATGGCGGAATTTGCGGCTGCAAGTCAAAGTGAAGGGAGGCTTGTGGCCGCGAGGAGAAATGGGTAGCAAGGAGGGTTGATACGAGATGTTGTTGAGGTGAGGAGTTCACCGGGAATAACTCCGCTTTATTCGTTGAGTGTTGTGTAGCCAATTGGTGTGTTGGATAGTGAAGTGTAAGAACTCCAGTGGTCCCTAGGGGTGGATCAAGATCGAGATGGGGGCCTTTTGTGTGAGGTGTTATATTTGCAGTCACATGAGAGCTAATTGGGAGAGTGTTTGGGTGGTGCACCCTACGGGAGTAGGTGTAGGTGGCTGACGTAGGGCATGGCACTACCGTAGGGAGGAGGTGCACCACGCGGAGTGTGGGGCGATAGGCCCTACGAGAATGGAGAAGGTGTAGGTGGTAGTGACGAGGGCATGGCACTCCCCACGTAGGGAGGAGGTGCACCCACGCGAGTGTGTAGGCAGGGTCCCCACGAGAAGGAGAAGGTGTAGGGGTAGGATGAGGGCATGTCCCTATGTAGGGTGCAGGTGCACCAGGAGGGATGTGTAGGGCGGTGCGTCCACACCTAATGTACCCACCGGGTAGGGAACAAGTAGGTAGGAACAAGTAGGGGATAGAGATGCGGTAGTATGTAGGGTGACGTGTGTGGTGGCCCTACATGGGATGTAGGTAGTGGGGCTCTACGCATTAGTTAGGTAGGTAGATGGGTAGGATGAGAGTGTCTCCCATAGGAGTGGTGAGGTCTCCCACGCAGTAAGTGGGGTGCGACACCTACTTGGATACTTGGAAAGCACTTGGATACAGACAAGGTACAAACCTAGGAAGTTGCTAAAGAGGGCAGATAAAAGGTTGTGGATAAATAGGATATATTAGGAATAAAACATAAATATGTGGTAGTGTAGGGTGGCCATGCAAGCGGGTGTAGGAGTGGCACCTAGGAAGCTCAGGAATTGCATGGAAGAGCTTGTGCATGCGGAAAGCTAGAGCAAGGACTTGGTGGAACGCGAGCCCGTGTGTGTGTGCAAGGAGAAGGAGGTGCGCATAAGGAGTTGTGTGTGAAGGATTTGAAGCACAATCGGAAGAGGGCAAGGCGCTGAATTTTTGTGCCTAGGACCTTGCAAGTGAGGGATTTGGGCATAAGGAGTTGTAGGCCGTGTGAGGACATCAAGTTTGAGCTAGGTGGGACTGTGGAGTGAAGAGGAAGTAAGTGAAAAGAAGAAGTTGCTCTCTTGGTGGATTTTGTGGCGAGTGAAGAAATCTCGCAATTGTGTGTAGACACCGAGGTGACAACTAGGTGGAAACGAGCATGGGTGCCCAAGCTTGTCTTGGTGCGCTTATTTTGAAGGTACAAGATGGTGAAAGCGCACCTAAGAAGGGCAAGTTGGTTGGAGAAGAGGAGATGCTTGAAGGCAGTGGGAGGCTAGGCACTTGGTGGCATCATATGGCCGGAGCCCAACACATCCGATGTGTATATGGAAGGTCAGAGGATGACTCGGAGGAGGAAGAGGAAGGCATGGAGCAAGATCCGCTCACGGGAGACCTTCTTGCAAAGGAGAGTGGAGGCGGTAGGGCCATAAGAGTGACCCTACGTCCGTAGGAGGTGTAGAGGGTGGCCCTACATCCGTAGGATCACCAGTGCGAGACGCATCTAGAGGTAATTGAAGGGGTTGGTGGTAGCTTGGAGTGTGGGCTCATTGCTTGGGGAGACTTTCTTTAGAGGAGGACAGTATTAATGCTTGTCAACCCAAAGAGGGTGTGTTGACTAGCTAGATAGGAATGTTGACAGAGCCATTAAGGCTCACATAGAAGTTTGCTAGAATAGAATTTTACCCAAGATGCTTGGATGTCGAACTTAAAGTCCGACAATAGGATACACTAAAATAAGGAGTGAGGCAGGCCAAGAGGGCGCTGTGGGAGGTCAGATGTGAGGACCTCCCTAAAAGGAGGGAGCTTGTGAAGTAAAATTATCGTCTCTTGCGCCTCCCAACCGCGAGTCCTTTGCTCCTTGTGAAGGAATTTCGTACCGCAAGCTAACGAAGGTCCGGTAGAGAGGGAGTTGCGACGGTCGGAGTGCTTGTGGAGAGCTCGCCTGGCGCCCGCAGTTGCTCCCCTTGTGAATGGTTGCCGGAAATTGCTTTGCTTTGGGTGTGTGGCGATGCCCAAGGAACTCTCGGCTTGAGGGTAGACTACGTGGAAAGACTCGGAGGTTCTCGCCGTCGTGCAAACTCATAGCAACCGCCCAAGGAAGAACTTGTTGGCTTGTAGGCACCCTGTGCAACAGCTGTAAATAGCTAGGGCTGAGCTTGAAGTAAGGTTAGATTAGGAGGATGAGGAGTTGAGTTGAGGTGAGTGTTGAGGAGAATGTGGAGTGAATGTTGAGTAGAGGAGTAGGTAGAGATTAGGAGTAAGAAGAAGGCCCAAGTCGAGCCTGGGAGGGTCCCAAATCCGCACCAAACCGAGACCGGAAGCCGGGCTAAGGTCTCAAAATCACGGGGTGGAGAAGTCGCTACGTCCTTTACGCATGAGACGGTGGACCTACCGCCATAGGGTGGGACCCACGACCGTAGGGATGTCGTTGTAGGTCCAGGAGTGGTGATTCACGAGCAAAGGCGGGAGCGCGTGGCCGCCGAGTTGGTGGTTGAGGATGTGCCAATTGTGGGAAGGCGATGGGAAAGGAATAGTGGAAGATCACGGGGTGGTGAAGTCGCGTTGCAACGTAGGGGGTCCCTACGTGCGTAGCCCGCTGACCTACTGCCGTGGGGTGTGGACCTATAGTCGTAGGGTGTCGTTGTAGGTCTGGAAGCGGTGATTGACGGAGCAGCACGGTGAGGCGTGGCTGCTGTCTGTGGAGTGAGTTGAAGTTGCTCCAGCTGTGTGAGGGAGCTTGGGGGTGTGAAGAGGTGTGTGGTTTGTGCCTTGGATGCTGGTGACCTGACAAACAAGAGTCTCATGGGACGAAACCTATTGTACTTAGCGGATGGGATAAGTGTGGCCACTAGAGGGTGAATCTCGGAAGCCCCGGGTTTTCCTCCCACGCTTAGTCAGAAGAACCTCCTCCGATATAGGTGTACGAGGAAGGTAGAGATAAACCGATTCTTGCTCCTCCATCACCAAATGGTTTCTGCAAACCGCCTCTTCATACGTACGGTGGCCAATCTACCAACTTTCCCCGGGACATCTCATACATCATCATTAAATGGGAATTTCCCAAGCATCGCCTTCCTCGCCACGTTAGTCCTAGCCATATCTTGGCGAATAAATTCCACTTCCGCCTCCTTGAACAAAGAGATCCTCCAGCCATTGCCTTGCGATCCAAACCTTCCTCCTGGTCAGAGGAACATACTCTCATAACCTCCTCCGGGACTGATTCTTGAGAACTGAATCACGGAATGATCCCTCCTTGTGGGCTTAGGTATCAAACACGATCCTGGAAATGTCGACCTTTCCACATCCTGTGATGACTGACCGGTGATCCTCGGGGCAGTCCGCCTTGGTCACTCTCATTCAGAAGCACCCCGAACCAAGCGGTCGCAAAGTGCCACCTGTGCACCAAGTACACCATTCCATCTTCATCTCGGGCAGAAGCGCTCGAACGCCTCAAATCTCGAGGTGAATTTGAGCGCCTACACTGAACTCGGAATTGGGTGTTTCTTCCTTTTCCCTAGGCGGTGTGGCCGGTGGAGGTTTTCCTCCCGTGCATGTACTGCCCTATCCTCACTATCTTCACCATCTCGCACTGTGGGAGCACACAAGGATAGCAAGATTGGAGAGATTGGAGAGTAATCTATCGGACTAAGAGAGTGGCAAAGAAGTGGTGGTTTGGGTGAGACAGAAGGGGAAAACTTCCGTGTTTCTTCAGCGATGGCCTCAACACAACCACCAAGAGGTGGCCTTGGCCCCTTCAATCTCCCCTCCAGCATTTTCTTCACTCGCTTTTACGCTGGTAGTCCTCCGCAAGCTCTTCCCTTCCTCTCCAACAATCGCCTCCGCTTGAGGCCTCCACTCGTCGCCTGGACCCCCTCAGGACTCTTCTCCGAACTTCTCACCGGCACTCACTCAATACCGCGACCTCTTGTTGCTCTTCATCGCTGCCACCTGCCGCCGCGCCCTCCTTGCGCCTCCGATTCGCGTTCCTTCACCTTGTAATCAAGTCGCCTCGCCACTCTGCCTTCTTCCTTCGAGCGTAAGCTCCTCTTACTCTTCTCGCGCCGCCGCCAGTCACTGAAAACGCCGGTTCAAACCACGCTAACAGATTTGCAGATATGCAAATCCGCCTTAATTGCGCTCCTCCCGGATGGTCGCCACATGTCCGGTTCAAAACTCCTGCAGCTATTTTCTATTTACAACCTAACCAGCCCTATTTGGCATGTATAGCCATGCGAATCTAAATAATTCAAGGCCAAGGAACTTCTTATCCCATATTCCTACTTCGTGGTCCAAGGAACCTATCATGACTATCTTGTCCGGTGGCGAAACTCATCAGGCATGCGGTAAGGAGGCAAGAAGGTGAGGCGCCAAATTGGGGAGTAATTTCCTTCCTTGAAGCACTTGGAGAAAAGCCAAGCGCCATGCCTCATTTGGGAAAGGCAAGGGAAGGAGCCGCTTTGCCAAAGCCTCCTCCTCACGAGGAGGTAAAGGAAAAGAAAGGCGGCAGCGGAGGGTGCGCCAGGAGAATCGAGATGCCCCAATTCACTTGTTTTGGGCAGGCTCAACCCTGATTTGGTCGATTTTGAAGGCGGAGGAGGAGAACATCCAATTGGGATGGGTGTATGGCCGCGGTGGGCCTACACTAATTTGAAATTGATTGAGGAGTGTTATTAAAGATATGCATAAAGATATGCCTTCGGGATCATGCAATGTGTGAGAATAGAGCATGTGGAAGAAGTGAGACGCCAAGAAGCAAGGAATCACGAAAGAGAGTGTATTAAAGAGGAAATAGCACAAGGCTATATACATCAAGTAAAGCGGTTATTGAAACCGCATAACTAAAATGTAGAACTAACTTCTTAACCTAGGCTAGGATACTTAAGGTACTAACCGGGTTTTCTATACTCCCACTTAGTTTTAGCATTTTGAAACATAAATGAGGAATCAAAAGTATTCTATGTAAATAGAAACATAATGAATCATCGGACTCACTAAGCGTGAGCTGTCCTACACCGTCCGGTCCGCTCACTCCTTGCGCTCATCACGCTCCCGCTCAAGGCTCCAATAAGAACGAATGGCCACACTCGGTCTGAACTCGCGCTCCTAAGTGACCATCTTCATCTTGGGTGTCCTCTGGTGGCGATCCACGGCCTAAGTTGTTGTCTTCACTCCAATCGGTGGTGCGAGATGTCGGATTCTTAGGCCTCAAGTGTCTTGGATGTGAGAGGCATGGGTTCACAGTCGTCAAATTCTCAAGGCAGTCCACTCTCCACGCAATGTCTTGCCGGCTCCAACATAGTCTCCTTCAACACGCGGCTCTCCTCGCCTCTGGTGCTCAAAGGCAAAGGCGGCAAGGAGGTGCGAACTTTGACAATAGAGGCAAAAAGCGGTGTTTGCTGCCTCTTGATTTTCATGCAACACTAAAGGGACCAGTACAAGCTCAAGAAAGCAGGAATGGCATTTGTGGCTATGGACCCAACCAAGGAGGCTGCTGAACTACTTGAAAGTTCCTCGCCCATAGACTCGAAGATGAAGCTTACATGGAGAGGGGTGGGGGAAGCGCAAGGAGTGTCACAAAGGAAAAGAGGAAGAAAAAGGTGGAGAAGAAACTAGCCACATGTGACAAACGCTTCTTTGGTCACCTATGGTAGTACACGAACTTTCAGGCCGCTTTTCTATGTTTGTGCTATCAACGGCCCACCTTACGTTCATGCAAGCACTTCACGAGGAGTTTGCCAAGGCTAATAGGGCTAGAGAGGCCGGCCAAAACTACGAGCAAGGACGGCAAACTCCACACAAGGATTAGTTAGTGGGCGGTGCCCTTGGACACCTAAAGGTATCAAGCATACACCAGCAGAAGTGTGCTTCTCATGAGTGGGTTTAGAGTGCCTTTGTGAGGAGATCGAAACATTGTCTCCGGTTGGCACATATGATCACCTCACCATTTTACGCTTGTCGAATGAAGTGGTGACTAATTTCAATATGTTTTGCATGGAATACCGGGTTCTTGGTGAGTGCAATCGGCGGTTGTCGCACAGTGGTGTTGGACCCGATCTGTTGTTGTAACCCCTTTAGGAAACTCGGATCCGGATGATCTCCTTTGATGCACAGGTCATGGATGCATATTCGCCTCTGTTGAGGAAAGGCGGGCAGTTGGTATCTTCTTGCTTGACCATGACACCTGCGGGTGCCCAAAAAAATCTGTGCACCACGCCCGTCTAAATGCGGATCTCACCTTGATCGGCATTACAATATCTTTGTGAGTTGACCACCATCAGACTTCCTAAAAGCAGGCCCTTCCTTACGGTTCCCTTGAGATAGCGAAAAATTCTTCTGTATCGATCCGTAGGTCTGGTTTTCTAAGAATTGGCTTCGCTCCCCTTTGCCCTAGTAATGTCCATCCCTGGTCCAACAGCGGGTAGATGAGAGAGCCCACGGCTTGCCTATAAGGAGTGCCCATAATGGCTTGCTTTACAGTTGTAGGACCTTTATTCAAGGGCAGTTTTCTCCCATCGCCATGGTTGCCTGAGCTTTGCATCAAGCATATTAAAAGCCTCGAGTTGATGGACAAAGTGCTCTTGATGGATATCAATGGTGTTGTCGGCCTTGTTGAAATGGGCCCGAACACCCGGGAGAAGGTCAGCTCGCTTCGTCGGTCATCTCAAACTTGGAAAGCGAATCGCCTTGATCTTAGCCATCATCATGGATGCTAAAGAGGAAGTTGTCATCCACATAAACCGTGAGTATCACAAACTCATCACCGTTCGAGCGTACACACTCGTGTCGGCATCAAGACAAGTGAATCGAGTTCTATGAGGACTTATGGAATACCTCGTGCCAAGCCCTAGAAGCTTGCTTGAGGCCATATAAGGTTTTAAGCGTTCTGGACCTTATCCTCATCAATAGTAAAGCCTTGGTGGCACATATAAATATCTTCCTCAAGCAAGCCATTCGACGCTATTTTCACATCCAAGCGATGCACGGAAGATTGTAATGGGAGGCTATGGCTAAGAGGATTCTCAGCGTAGATTTAACCGGTGCAAAAGTTTCGTTATAATCAAGGCTGTGGATCGCTATAGCCTTTAGCAACCAAACGTGCTTTGTATCTTCCCTACTGATGCCACGTGTTAGCTTTTTCTTGAAGACCCATTTGCACTCAACGGGTTTTCTACCTTTGGGAAGGTCAACAAGTTTCAGTTTGGTTTTGATGAGGGTGATATTCGTAATCTATAGCAGCTTTCCAAAAACGGATTAGGTCCTTCTCTGACTTCCTTGTATGTGGTTCACCTAAGGAGGCTGAGGCGCTAAGCTGCCGGCATACTAGGATCACGTAAGGAGGAGACTTGGAAAGGAGGTTCTTGCCACTCATGCATAGGTTTTTCTGAGAGGAACGTCTAAGGGGACGATGTCTTGGATTAGTCTCAACATCTGATGGGGTTCTCGTGTTCGGATGTCGACTCAGAGTGCATCGATTGGTATGTTCGGTTCGGACTCAACTTGGTTTGAAATACAGATCAGTGAATCATCATCATGGCTCTTGATAGTTGAGTGTTGGACTGAGCAGCTGTGGAATGTTGCCAGTTGCCCCCTGGTAATCCGAAGAAGGAGGATCGTCGTCATCAAAAAGTGACTTGTCGACGGGGCCGATCGGTGTCCTCAATTCCATGTATGGAAGCTGGTTGAGGATCTGCCTGAGGTTGTAAGGTAGCTAGATGGCGACGAAGAAGAGCTGCTTCATTAAAGATCACACTACGAGCAAGAGTGAGTTGTCTCGAAGTAGGATCAAAGAGCTTATATCCCTTCACCTCATCAGAATATCCAACAAAGACATGTCGTGAGGCTCTCGGATCCAACTTTGAGCGTTGAGGAGGCACCAAGGCATAAGCTGGGAACCAAAATTGAGGTGTTGAACCCTTGGTTTCTTACCATAGCGTTCAAAAGGAGTGATCTTCCCAAGCTCCTTGGTGGGAAGGCAGTTCTGGACATAGTTGGCTGCCATCAAAGCTTCGCCCAATAACCACGGTCACCGGCCAAAGGTGAGGATGCCAAAGTAGCCTCTTGCAAGGTTCTGTTCTTCCTCTCGGAGAAAGCATTACTTGAGGGTGTGTAGCAGTGAGTTGATCAATCCCTTCTTGTTCGCATAAAAGGAGTTGAATGCATTGCTTGTGTACTCACCCCCATTATGCATTACTTAAAATCCATTACCTTGCAAGAAGCAGCTAAGCAAATTTGACATATGATTTGAAGCGATGAAAGCCTCACTCTTATGACGAAGGATGTATGTCATACGATGTCACTCCACTCATCGATGAAGGTGATGATAGTTGCCTCCACCAAAAGAGCTAGTGGACATGGGACCACAAATATCGCTTTATGTATGGTGTGGGCGGCGTGTCGTACGCTAAGGTTCTCATCCTTGTATGGCGAGACTATGGGCTTTGCTAAGTTGGCACCTTCACGAGAAGCTTGTGAGAATCAAAATCACAAACCGCAGTCTTGGTGATTTACCCCAAGTATGAGATTCGTGCAGGGGTGATTTCGTGTCGAGACAACCAAAACATAGCCAATCCAACCAAACACGGACACACCAAACATCTAGCGATTCTGAGACCGGGCTACTACCTAACAACACGGACACAGGCTATCTTAGCCACGCGTCTGTTGCTACCTTAGCAGAGCGGACCAGTTGCTATCTTAGCAACCACCCTCTATTACAGCAGTGGGGTCCACCTTGGGATCAGGTCGGCTATTAATAGAAGGTGGGTCCAGTGGGATCCAAGTGGATAAGGCTGATCTCTCTCTCTCTCTCTCTCTTATTCATCCACAAGGTTAGATCCACCAATCGATTCGCTCCCATAACTCTTTTCCCTCACTCTTGCAGCACTTCTTGAGACTCCCTTGCCTCGTCCTTTCAGCTCACCTTCCAGCTCGGGCAGACCCTTCCAGCTCTCCAGTCCCTTGGGGTGCCTCTCATGACCTCTCCACACTCTCCAAGTTTCCCCAGCTCTCTTCAACTCCTTTGTTCTCACACCTCAGCCCATTCAATCACTTCCCGCTCTGACTCCTCTCCAGCCCTTACAAGGTTCTCATCCAGACCTTACAGCCCTCACCAACTCTCAAAATACTTGCTCATTCACGCAATCATTCCATCTCATCCACTCACGGATCTTCAACCTCCACTCACGACTCTCTTCTTCAACACAAACATCACTCCTGAGACTTCTCGGTCCTTACCCCTCTCAAACAGCCGATCAACTCCCCATATCCATTTTCCACTTCTCTCATAGTTCACTTGTCCCTCTCATTTTCCAAACACCAAATCTCCAACACACAATTCAAACACAAGGTGAGTACTAGACTAGCTGAAGGGAATGAGGAAGAGTCTGGACAGCCTCCCGGCTTCACCCCTTCCTCTTGACCTTGGAAACTCCTCCAAGGAGACCTCAAGGCTCCCTCCTTGCTTTCCACCACCCTTGCGGATCGGCCACAGATCTAGGCAACAGTGGTCTTCTTAGCTTCCTGACAAAGAGGCAGTGTCTAGACTTACGACCTTGGATCAGTACTCCCCAAACCCCGTGCTCGGCCCCAAACACCAAGACCTTGAACCAACATTGCTTACATTTCATCAAGAGGGCTGCCTCTTATACCCAAGATCAGCCCACAAAAGTAGCGCTTGCTTGCCAAAAATATCGATCTTAGCCTACCAATCCTAGAGGCCTATCTCTTAATTCCACTATGAGAGATAAGATTTCTGATCTATCTACATGGGCCTCTAGCTATTTCGTCCTTACCCTATTATCTCTCTAGGCCTCCTATGTATGCTCTCCTCTTGCTCTCCTCCTCTTGGCTGGTTGGGCAAACTCTCCCATAAAATCTCCACCTCCTCAGCTGGACTCCTCCTCTCTTGTGCTGCAACATAGCAGTACTCCTCCTCGGTGAGCTCTTGAATCACAGGATGGGTGGTGAGTCTCCTCCATAAGAAGTCCAACCCGGTAGGATCGATTGCCGTCAAGGCATGGATCAAGTACCTCCATGTTCCCCATTACTTCCCGTTCGGGTATTTCCTGTGATTTCGCCCAAATAGGTTTCAGAATTTATCGGAAAATAACTCGACTTAGTTGCTACCATAGCAGGCTCCGAGTCGGTTGTTGTCATAGCAGTCACTGTAGCAGCCCTAGCAATGGCGCGTTAGCCGTCGGCGACCAACCCTCAGGTTACATCCGGGATTAGGACTAGACTCTCTTCCTCCTACTAGGCTCTAGTAGACTTTTCTTATTCCTAACCTACTTCACATTCCAACACACGATTCTCTTAAACACAAAACAAAAAACACTCCTTTTAGAAGTGCAGTACCCATGTGGTCACCACAAGGTCTCACCTTTTATGAGGGTTCAGGCGTTGGAAATTGACATGACCTAAGCGACAATGCAAGGCTGAGTAGATGGTGTTCTTGCAATGTGGACATAAGAGTTTGTCGATTGGTTGCGGTGGAGACATCTAGCAAGTAGAGATCATGGGCGAGGTTCCGCTAAAGAGATTACGACTGACTTGGTGATGGTACACCCTTGCTGGTCAAAAACACGCAGTTGTGGTCTACAGGCCAACTTTATAGCCGGACATGAGATTCTTAGTCATTGAAGGTACATAAAGTACATCACTCAAAATGAGATGAGAGGAGTTTGGCGGAAAAGTTGTGGCAGAACTTTTCTTGATGGAGAGCCCACTATCATCACCGGAAGAACAAAGCTGCATCATCATTTGGAATGGCGCGGAAGCAGACTTGTTGAAACAAATGTATTTGTAGTAGCACGAATCTAAGAACGGAGGTGGGCAGTGCGGATAGTGGATAATTGTTGCCGGGATGGTAGGTTGCTTAGCTTTGCTCATAGTGAGGTTGCTCTGCGGTGCCTTCTCGTGGCTCTCCTTGTTTCTTCTTACGCAGTCCTAGCTCATAATGGCCGAAATTTTACACCAATTGCAAACAAAGGTCTTCTTGGCGTTGTTGCTATTAGAGGCCAGCAGTGATTGAGTGGGAAGCCACGTCCCTCCCTGAAGCCGCCATCACGTCCTGCGGAAGCGGCACCCTTGCTCCACCGGATGAACTTGAGCACATGGCTTGTGAAATGCCGAGAACATTCTTCTGAGTGCTCAATAACTTCCTCAAGGTGGCGGTGGAGTTTGGCTGCTGCGGTTGCCTTGGCTTGAATGGTCACATCTCGCTAGCGCTCCTTCTTCTCGAGGCCAGAAACAAGACCACCCCCAACACACAAATCAGCGTTAGGCTCGGGCGCGCCTGCTTCGCCAATTTCCTCGTGATTTCTCGGGGCAGAAGCGCGCGATAGGTAGTCGCGATTCTTCTTCCACTCTCAAGTTCTTCAACCTTGCGCCTCCGGCGCCCCAACCTCGTGCCTCTTGCCCTTGGCGGCTCCTTCCGGCACTATAGCGTGCCGCTCTATTCTTGCAGTGTTGAGGCCCCTCGATGTTCAGGCTCGGTGCACTGTCTCCTTTCCTCTTGCCTAGGGTTTCCTCCTTCGCTCACCTTGCCACCCGGCTCCCCTTTTACGCAAGTCGCGATCGCAGCAATAGCAACTTCCTTTTCTTCTCTTTCTCGCGCTTCCCTTACGCTCCGGCTCAGTCTGGTCTTTTGAAGGAGGGGCCTCGGCTCGAAGAGGAAGTTGGCGCCCCAAAGCGCACTTTATACTGTGGATTCTGCCACAGGCTTCCCAACCTAGTTGGGTCATCATTAATTACCTAATCTAAAGCGCCTATTTTCCCTCACGCCGCTCTCGCTTCGTTGTTAGCTTGCTAATTATTCTACATATTTATTCCCTATTGGTGAGCATATATAGTGGATATCCCCTATATTAATTTCTTTTCCTAGCGAGATCTGTTGACCTACCGCGGTGATACACTTGCGCTTCCATGATGATGCCTCCTTTTCTCGACCTACGTAGTGTGGCGACCCTCTGTTGTAGTCTGACTCTGAATGCTTCGAGGCGCCCTTACGCGCCTCTGCAGGGGTCATTTTGACCGTCCTTTTTCTGGGATATCCTCTTGACTTCCTAACAATATCCTACAACTCGACGGGGCTTCTCGGAAAGTTTCGGCATGCTCCTCTTTAGTCGTTTCTAGCCAAAAAAATCAAACTTGTTTGTCCTCAGCTCTTTTGAATTTGGTTGCCCAAACTTTTGCGTTCCGCGATTTATCTTACGTGCTGATATACTTAACCTTTACTATTCCTCTCTCGCATCCGGATGTAGTGATGATAGAGCTCTATATGTTTAGTCCTAGCATGAAACCTAGGGTTAGCAACTAAAGCTATAGCACCCATATTATCACGAGCGGACTAGTAGGACGATTGTGATTGATTCTGAATCAAGAAATTGGCGTTCCACTCGGCCTCCTTGCAAGCATCATCGGGGCTTTGTACTCGGCTTCGGTGAAGACAAAGCAGAAGCTTGTTTCTTGCAACTCAACTACGAGACCAGAGGCATAAGGAAACAATAGCGAGAGAGACTCTTTCGGCGTATCGGCATTGGATGCCCAATCGGCATACAAAAGAGGTCGATAAAGTGACTTGCTCCCACTTGCTGAATATTGTAAACCAAAATAGTGCCCTTGATATAACGATAATATGTTTAACGGTATCGATTAATGCGTCAGGGCTGCTTAAGGCTGCGAAACCATACTAACATGTAGGCGATGTCGGTCAGTCCAGTTGGCGGAAAATCAAGCAACCGGCGGCCTGCGCAAGGAGATGCCATATCTTTAAGATCTGCGCACTCGAGGAGCTTGATCTATACTAAGCTTTTCCCCAACTGCGGAGAATCGTCGTAAGTCGGCCTCATCCATATGAAAGCGTTTAAAATTTCTTTGATGTACTTAGTTTGATGAAGAATAATGTGGCTGCAACCTGTGGCCGCAAAATCGGATGCTAAGGCGAGCTGCAGATCCCCTTGATCGGTCATTTCAAACTCGGCCCGAGCATTGTCTTAACTTTCTCTAGTTAGGAGTACTATTCTAGAAGAGCGCAATCATCCACGTAAAGTGCGAGAACAACAAAAGACCACCACAGGAAAGGTAAAACACATTGTTGTCCATGAGAGATTGTAGAAAACCGAGCTTCTTCAAGTACTTCACAATCCATATACCATGCTCTTGGACTTTGTTTCAAGTAAATAGTCTTTAGCGACTTGCAAACTTTCCTAGCCCATTTTTTGTTGATGAAGCCTTGGTTCTTGCATGTATAACATCCTTCTTCTAACTCCCCATGCGGAGAAAGGTACATCGTCCATTTGTTGGACTTCAAGGTCATACTTTCGGCTAACTAACAACATGAAGGTGGCTTCTAGCCGGTGAGAAGGTATCGCCATAATCAATACAGTATTTGACTAAGCGACCAAGCGTGATTTGTATCTAGTCATTCCATCCGATTTAAGCTTGGTCTTGAAGACCCACTTGATAATAGGTTTCCTACCGGTGGAAGATCAACAAGTTCCCAAGTGTTATTCTTCATAGAAATTGTACTCATCATCAATTGAAATCCGTAATGGTGTCCATCGGTCCATGAATTGCTTCCTCATGGGATTGCGGATCGGGGCGGATCTCCCCTACTCCACGATTCGAGCGCCTATCATGCGGCTGCGTTGATTACATACCGATTGCATTATTTATTGCGCCTCTTCCCAGTCCTCCGTATCTTTGTACAAACCCTAGCAACGCTCCGGTTGGCTCTCTTCATCAGATTAAGCGCCTTTCCATCATGACGGGTGTTGGCACCTCAAACTCTACGGCATAACGGGTGAGTGCCCATGTGCCCGATGTCTGAGTTCGGCGTGTTACCTTCTCTGCCGTTACGAGCGCCCATAGCGCGATGGTAGCTTTGTATCGATCGTGCGCATAGTTAACGTAAGCTTATTGAGGATGCGGCGGATAAGTCCATTGGTCTTCTCCGTCAATCCGTTGGCCTTGGGTTGTAGGGGCGTTTCGATGTGTGATGCGAAATAGTCCGTCATTGCGTTATCACATCATTGAGGAAATGGGTTCCCCTATCACCGGTACCAGCGGACACCCATACCTTGTGATGATGTTTTCGTGAGGAATTTGGCCACCGTGCTCGCGAGTCCGTTCTAGTAGCGGCCGCCACCCACACAGTGCGATCGTTGCCACCAAGATGTACCGCTTTTGTGTGTGCCTCGTCGTTGGTATATGGGTCCAGCGAGTCGATGCCCACTTCTCAAAAGGCGCTAGTGCTAGTATGGGCACTAACGGCCATTGTTGTGGCGTCGGCTTCCTCGACAAGCATCACACTTCTTCACAATTGGTGTGTTTCCCCATACATGGTGGGCCACGAGACCTCAAGATTTTCTTGGTGGTGACTGTATGCATAATGTCCACCACCTAGTCCTTGCATCCCTTTATTACCACCTCCGTTTCCGCTTTGTTGGAGGTACCTTCGTTCCGCCACCTTAAAGATGCACGTTATACAAGAAAAGGCGTGCACAAAGGCTGCGTGGACTTCGTTCGTTTGGTAGCTCCATCTCCCATAGGTACGTTCCAACTCCATAAGAGGGCCGCCCTGCGTCGCTCCCCTTCTCCGCTTCTGCCGTGGGTCCATTTTCCCCGGCTTAGGGTTTGTCCGTGTGCTCCTACCTCCTCCTCTATCGCTGCCACCAATTCCTCATCCGGGTCCTCCTCGATCCTGCGGGCAGGCTCTCTTTAATCTGGACAAGAAGTCGGTTTTTGGTGTTGCCGCCTTGCCTAGTCTCCACCTCAAATGTGAACTCCTGGCAACAGAATCCACCTCGCGTCAGGACAAGTGCCTTGTTCACCAAAGTGCTTGGTAGCAGTGATCAACATAGAAACACAAACTCATTGGGCGGAAGGTAGTGTCGAATTTCTTAGCACGTATACCATTATGCCTCTCGCTCCGTAGTAGTGTACCTCGTTCGCGTCGTGCTGTCTTCGCGTAGTAGATTGGGTGATCCCTCGTTTATCATCTTTTGGTGAGCACTACTCGATGGGTGACACATCCATACACATGGAATCGCTTCCCCGGTCCGGTCCTTTGGTCTTGGGGGCGGCAGTGGTGCGGGGTCTCGAATGCCGCCTCCCTTTACGGCGTCCGGTCCATTCCTCCTCCTTCCTGAGTAGCTCCGTTAGCTTGGAGGCCCGCTTTGCAAAATCTTGGATGAAACGCCTATAGTAACCCACCATGCCCAGGAATCCCGTAACTCCTTCAAGTTCGTGGTGCGAGTGGATGACTTTCACCTTGTCTTGGTCCACCTCTATCCCTCCTCGGTGCCCAACAAGATTCCCTCTGTCATGCAGTAGCATTTCTCGGGATGAGCGCAGTTGAGTCTCCTACATCGTTCCAAACACTTCCATAAATGTCCACGTGTTTGTCCTCCTCTCCGTGCACAGTCGTCCAAGAACACCTCCATGAAGTCCCTCGGAATTCCGGAAGGCGTTGGTCACCATCCGCGCATAAATGATCCGGGTGCTCTGTCATCCGAAGGCACTTGTTTGTAGGGCGTCCCCACTCCGTGGTGAATGTTGTCTTATCGGTCAGCTCCCTTAGGTGCGGTGGTTGTGGCCGGAGTAGCCATCAAGAAGGAGTAGGTACTCTCACCACCTTGTCCGATATGTCGTCCACAAAGGGCATGGGAAATGGTCCTTTCGTGGCGGCGTTAAGCTTTCTCCAATCTGAGACCGAATCTCGCCTGCTTCTTGACGACCACAATGGGCGCCACCCACTCCATTCACGATTGGGAAGATGATGTCGCTTCCGGATACTTATCCGGGACTTCCTTGACCTTGGCGAGTGCTTGGGATTGATTTATCTTGCCTAATCGAGCAGGCACCGCTCAGCTTCAGATCTATCCGGTGTTAGCCTTTGTTTGAATGCCCTTCATGTCGTGACCTTGAAAGCGAACACCTCATTGAATTCCCCAACAAGCGTGAGGTCTTGTTTTAACTCCGATGGCATACCCTTGCGGAATTTTGAATTTCCGGCGAACCTCCACGTCTTCCACATCGTCGGGTTGTAGTCTCTTTCCCTCGCTTCACTCGTCCAAAGCCATCATCCTCCATCAGGGTTCATCTTCACGCATTCCCCATTCTCGGAAGAGTTCTCGAGTGAACCGGGTTACTTCTTGAGTCCTCCTCATCCGGAGGTTCCCCGCCTTTGTCCTCCCTTGACTTCCACTTGAAGCAATGATCACCTCGCTCCAAAGTGTCCCTCCGGTAATCCATCTTCTTCTTGGACCACGAGATTTTGGGAAAGGGTAGTCCTCATTCGTATCCTCGCGCTCATCGTCCCCACTTGTCTTGACGGAGGTGTACCCCTCAGTGGTGCCGGTTTCACGTATGTGTCCTTACTCCAGTGTCGCTACGTCCTTCCCTCACCTTGGATCCCGTCCAGCAAGTGTATTTCCTTCCGTCCAGTGTAGTTTTGTCGGCGGTGCCAAGGCGCTAGCGGGACCTCGTACCCCGGAGGTCCGTGTGATGACGACAAATCTAATGTATAGGGGCTCGCTATGGTGGCTTGGACTCGGGACAACTCCCTGGCGCTCGCGCGTATCGCCATCACGAGGGTTTTGGTGGATGGCTCGAAGGTGGTGAACCCGTCTTGCGGTGGCCTCGGTGATGAGGTTCACTCGACCCGTGTCTAGAGCACGTTTTTAATTACACACCGCAATTTCCACACCACTGGGCGCCCGTATGAGATACTACCCTTACCTCCACGTTCTTGCCCTTAGGGCCAAGTTTGCGTGGTTGCGTTCCACGATGGCCTTCCGGACTTCACAGCCGATGCCGGGTTGTCTTTTAACAAGCGCCTAAGGGACACCAAGTGTTGTTGGTCCATCATCAAGTCGGCCACCTTGAAAGGCGGGTGGTTCTCCTCTGTTGCGTCACGCCTTGACTCCTCCGGTTTTTGCCACTGGTGGTCGGACTCTGTCGGGTTCTTCTTGAAGCATCTCGGTCACTTCTCGGACCACATTGGAAGCTGCGGGTGTTGCCTTGGGTGAGTCCGCTTCTCCCATTTTTGGTTTGGTTCTTCTCTTGGCGGCTGCCCGGTTAACTTCGTCCTCTTTGGCGGGTTCGGCTTCCTTCGCAGTGTTAGTCCTCCGTGTCCGTGGGACTATCCCCATTTTCTTCCTCTTAATGTCTCCTTTTCCTTCGCTCCTTTCGGACTCGGGTTGACACTTCCGGTACCTCAGTCCGCCTTCTCCTCCTTAGCGAACTTGCTTGTACCACCTCGTTAGCTCCCTGGTGCCTCCTCCCTCCACTGTCGTCTTCAATTTGTACAGGCGCGCCTTAGGGAGAGGCGTGGCGGTGGCTCCCAGCGGGTGGCGTGGCCGCCGTCCTGCGAGGACACAAGTCTTACGCCATGTGCCTGCACCTTCAATCTCCACAGGCGTTCAAAGTCCCGTTGCCTTGCCAGTGGGGTATGGGACGCGTTGGAGTAGTGCGGGGTTCCCCAGTTCCAAGACCACCGCCGAGAATTCTGGAGGGGCTCCCATGCGGTCTTGCATCGGAGGTCGATGCAGACGGACCAGCTGTGGGGTACATCGTCACGGATCTGGTCCGGTTGTGCTTCTTGCACTTGGTATGCATCCTCCCCATTCCTCGGACTCTTCCCGTAGTCATACTCCACAGTTCCGGGTGCGGAGGCGGTTGGCCGAATGCCCATGTTGGTGACACACCGCACAGATGAGTCACGGACCGTGGTGGCCGCCTTACGCCGTTCTTTATCCTTCACGGTTGATCGTCAACTCCTCCACCCTCTTCATTACCGTTCTAGATCTTCCCTCGCTACTTCCTTCAAAGGAGCTGGGTCGGGACCTCTCGTCATGCGGGCATCATGACCTCCTTCTTTTCCACCCTCCGCGACTACGGGCTTCTTCTTCTTATTTTTTGGCGGGGTTCTTCTTCTTCCATGACTCCTCAGTTCTTCTTGAGTCCTCTTCCTCTTCCTCGGTACCTCGGTCTCATCATCCTCCTCGTCAGGGTTCTTCATCTTGTCCGACCCGTTCTTCTTTTTCTTCTTTCCTCCTGGAGGAGTCCTCGGCCGTCGTTGGTGCATTCGATTCTTCATAGTTTCGGACCGCCTTGCTCACATCTTCTCAAGCGGCGTGCTTAGCCATTGGCTTGGATAAGCGGTGCGAACCAACCGCTTTGCATGGTAGTGTGAGTGGGGTCGGTCCGCGGAGCGTAGAATTCGATGTCGATCCCAACTTCTCCGTCTTTCCTCGCTTGGGTTCTCGAGTTTGGACAAGGCGTAGCCTTCTTGATCGATTCGGAATCTTTCTAGAAGGCATCCTTCAATCTTGAAGGTTGCGGGGGTGCGTTACAGGCGGTACTTCCTCGATACCAGCAGGCATGTCCGGACCCCTTGGAGCAGTGAAATTGCGCATCCGAACCTTCTCCGTTGAAGTTTGCGAAATCCTCCACGAAGGTTTGCGTCTCTCTCCTTCTTACCTCCAAAGAGAATCGCTTGCTTTCGGCGTTGTTGCCATCGCGCGATCGTGAGGATGAGGAACCGCCACCACGACTTGGTCTGCTTCCTCCTCTCGATCCGACAACTCCACCCACGCTTACGGTTGGTGTCCCTGCCTCGAGCTCGTCGTCTCTCGCTCGGGCGCTCGCGATCTGGCGTCCGACTCTCGATTGTCTTAACTACCTCCGTCCTCACGCATCCACGCTTGCGGAGCGATTTCATTCCCGAGCAGCGCCAAAATGTGCGCGACTTTTCGAGCCGGTAGGCGCACAATCCGTGTCGTTGTAGGAAGAAGTCCGTTCCCCAAAGGAATGATAGCTCCGTTTGCGGCGTTTGGTGATTCTCGTCTTACTTTGCGTCCGTTCGGTTCGCGCACACCTCCTCGTTCACGTCCTACTCGCGACAAACACCGCCGGGCCGGTATGGCCAAGCGTTTAAGGACCGTTCGTCCGTATCGTTCGTCCTCACACTCTCGTCCTTTCCTCTCTCCCTCACGCTACACTTATCGGTCTTAGGAAGGCAGCGGGTTACAGGACCTCCTCGTCGTTCCGGGCCTCTCGTCCGGGCTCTGCCGCCCCTCCGGGTCCCTCCGGCTCACGTTCGGTCCGTTCGGCGGGCGCGGCTCGGGCGAGCACGGGTCCCCGATCACCCTTCCACGCACACACCACAACACGTTAGGTCCGTCACGGGACCACATCAATCTCCGGGGTATCGTGCGCTTTCGGTGACTCGGGACTCACGTTAGAAGACACACAAAGGTGCGCAGAGCAGCGGCATCAACACCAAGAAGATGATTTATTGAGCGGCCTGACCCTCTTATACTACGCCGTCGGGCGTCTTTATTACACCTATTACGGTGATGGCCATTTCGGTATCGGCCGCCTACCATCCTATTCCTCCTCTCCTTCGCCTGGAAGGTCAGGTTCCGCCTTGGGATTGGTGGTCCAATCTCCCGTCACGGCAGTTGCGCGCAATCGGATGATCCGGCGGGACCCCTCCTCTCTCCGGAATCACAGCCGGGTTGGGCTGGCGTGATCGGCGACGCCCGTTACCACACGTCATCCTCCCACAGCCTCCCCGTGGGTCCCCCCTCGGTGGGGCCTCTATCTGCTCCCCTAGCGTAAGTCGAAGGGGCTCCTCCTTCTTTGTCGGACCTCGAGGTCGGTCTCGACTCCGTGAACTCCGGTCAGGCTTATTTCCCAGTCCCGGTGGGTCGGCCTCGTCTCTGAGGTTCGGACCTCGGTCCGAACTTCGGTCCGGTCCCCTCGGACCCCTTCACTGGACCTCTGCTAGGTCCTCCCTACCCAGACCCTTGTCTTGGGTGGGGTTGGCTCCTCCTTCCTCCTCCTTCGGGCCCCACCTCTTCTCCCGGCGGGTTGGTGGGAACTTACCAGGGTTGTCTGCCCTCTCTCCTCTTGCTCCTCTCCCGCCGTCGTCTCCAAGCAGGGGCCCTAGGGTCCCCGTCTTGTCCCGTGCCCTTCTTCCCCTCAGGCCTTCCGGTCCGTCTATTTGAGGCCTCAGGAGCTCGGTGTGGTAATAGGCAAAGTCGAATCCACTTGTTGGATTGCCTCTTCCACGTGTGCGGGCACCCGTACTCCCTTCGCCATAGGTGCTCGGGGGTGGCGTCTTGCCGCTTGTTGGACCACCTCCCCTTTGATAGTGGGCCTTCCTTGAGGCTCGCTCGGTCACCTCCCTTGATTGTTGCTCCTGCTCCAACTCCCTTCGTTCGCTCGCTTGCCCGCCATAACGTTCCCGCCTTCCTCAGCTGGACGGCTTCTTATTTTCGGTGCCCTCGCTCTCCTTCATTACATGCTCGCCATCTCCCTCTCAGACGGTCGGGCAACTCTGCCCAGCCCCTTGAGCCCTTCTCCATCTCGGCGTCACCTCCCTGTTCCATCGCCGCCTCCGTCATGCAGGCGCCGCTCTATTTCCGGTCGCGACCATGTCTATATTCCATTCCTCTAATTTGGGCTGACTCAAAGTCTCCTTCGGTCTTCCATCTCCACTTGCTTGCTCCACCTCCGGTGAGTGGAGATCCTCCATCTGTCGCGAACTTCCTTGGCTGGTGGTCCGCTTGCTCCGCCACCTCCTGCTCCATCTTGAGGCGATGGGCGCTCTATCTCACTCGAAGTCTTGGATTCTCGTTGAGAACCCCTTCTTTGCTCCAGCGTCTTGGGTTGTAACTCCAAGGTGTCCTTCATCCTCCTCCCCTCCCTTCTACCTCCTGCAGTGCAGAGGGTCCCGATTTCCGGTCTTTGGCCTCAGTGTTCTGCCGGCTCGTCGTGCTTGCTCCTTGCTGCTCGGCCTTGATTGGCCGTGGCTCTAGCCTCCCTCCGGTTCGATCACGATGAGTGATCGCGATCGCGCCGTGGCCTCGCCTCCTTGGCCACCTTCACTGAGCCTCTCCAGCTTGGCTCGGTCTGGTCAGGCCGCCTCCGCGGTCCAGCCCTCTCCGCTTCGCGGGCCTCTTCGCCTCTGCTGCGCTACCCCCCTCACTGCGGTCCTCGGCCAGCTTGGGCCTCCTTAGCACCTTGGTCTCCTCCGGTGAAGGAATTTAGTCGGTCCTTGCGGATGGACGGACTTCCCTCTCGGCCTCCGGCGTTTCCCTTCCTCAATCGGCCGAGGCCTTCCTTCCTTGCCTCCTGGGCCCCTCAAGCACTCTGGAGGAGTACCATGCGCCTCGGGTGGCTTCTACCTCACAGGTCTTCTCGGCCATCCCGGAGACCCCAAAGCATACTCCATGGCGGTAGCAGGGACCGCCGTGTTTCTTCCACGGCGGAGTGAGGCTCCCACAAAGTCCGTGGTGGGGCGGCATTTCAGATCGAGGACCTCCATACCGGTCCGAGTAAGTCGGTGGGTTCTCCGGACCTAATCGGGACCCTTAGGTCACTGAGTCTTGACTCGGAGCTTCACCCCTCCTTGGCCCTTTTGGCGAGCTCCTTCTCAGCCCTTTTTCTCACAGGGCTCGGAGGTGAGGGAGTCGGGGGCAAGCCCTTTGCCCCTTCACAGCCGGAGGCAGGACCCGGCTCGAGTGCAGTGCTGCCCGGTGTCCTCTGCTCCACAGGCGTCCTTTACGCCCCTCCTTCCTTCCTCTTCTTGCCACTCAGGTAGGCGGGGTAAGTCTTGGCACCGTCGGTGTCTGCGTTGGTAGCTCTTGCGTCTCTTGGTTCCCTCGGGTGGCGGGGCTCCTCGGTGTGGTTATGGCTGGGTTGGGGCCTCTGCTTCTGCTTGGGCTGCTCGGTTGGGGCACGGAGGAGGAGGCGGTTCTTCCATACTTCCACAGGTGGTGAGGGGTCCGTTCAGACGTATGGAGTCAAATTCCCTCGATCGTCCCTCCTCCGGGTCCGTTTGGCCTTGATCGGCCTCCCCACCTCGGGCGCCCTTGCGCTCCACTTGGCGGGGCCTCCGGTCCTTTCGGGCGCCCGCTCAAGCTCTCCTTCCTTGAGGCTCGAAATGCCCCATACATGGATCGGGTATGGGGCGGCCAGATATGAGGCTTCTCGCTCCCAGGCTTGCGGGCCTCACAGCTAAGCAAGATAATCCTTCCCAGTCGCCCTCTTCCCCGGCGCATGCGGGAATACCAGCGATTATCACCAAGGTGATCCACCTTGGTGGCGAGTTCAATGGACAATGATCGGGCTACGCCCTTACGGTCGGTATCGGATATCGGCCGTTGGTGGTCCTCTGCGTCGAGCCTCGCCGTGCGGCCCTATCTTCCCCCGCCTTGAGGGCTCGGCACCACCCCTTCTTCCTCCTTTGGGCGGTTGTAGGCCGCCCTCAGGACCTCCAAGGTCCATCGCCTCGGGTCCTCCCGGAGGTTCTTGGACCGCACCTCCTTGTTGACCGCCGCCAACATCTTCCGGGCGAACTCCCGGACCAGAGTGACGCTGTCGAACGTCCAGACCGTCTGGAACGCATCCAGGTGCCACTCCTCCACTAATTCTCCCGCTTCCTCCAGCCAGGGCCCAAAGTCCGGATAGCGCCGGGTCACAATGTTGCGCTCCACGAGGTTCCATGGCTCCCAAACTTCATGAGCTTTTGGGTGCCATGCTTCTCCTCCCTTTGTTCTGTAGCAGCCGGGAGGCTGGCAGCACGATGCGCCTTCTTGCCCCGCGTTGTGCTCCAACCCCAGCGGTGAGCGGCAGATGTCTGGCGTCAACGAGATAGCGCGGAAGGCGAGTGCGGGAAGGCTGCGAGGCTGATTGTCTGAGGCGCGAGTAATGACCCTCACTTATGCAGCCGGCGCCGTTGGAAATGTGCAGTGCAGGCGAGGGAGTGCCTCTTCCACATCAATGCTGCCGGGAGGCTGCATGGCTCACTCTGACTGCCCGCTTCTCCTTCAGCCACATGCGTCGCGTCTGGCGGCCTTCACGCCCAGGCGTACTCTAGTCTCTTGGCACTTCGCGGGCGTGAATGCACCTTGTAGCGGCCCTTTGGCACCCCTCGGTCTGGTGGCATGCCGTGCCCTCCTCATTGTCTCATGCGCCCATCTGCTGAGTTACTTGGCGTGTTGTCTTATCCGGCTCGGTGTGGTGGGACACACTGATCTGGATTACGTGGGTGTCAGTCCTAACCCTTGGTGGGCCAGTCAGGTAGCTCCTCGAGATCACAGGAACCCACTCGGGGTGTAGTCAGGGGTGTTAGACCTATTCCTTCCTTTCACGCCTGTATTTCTACTTGAACCTATGAAAAAAACAGAGCGACTTATTTCCCAACCCTAAAGGGAAGTCCCCAGTAGTCCACACGCAACAATCCTTCACATCGGTTGTGTGCACTGTGTACTCCCTAGGGCGTCTTGGAACTGGAACTTGCTCTAAGTGTCCAGATCCACAGGAATTTGTTGTCTAGTGCACTGGGCTCTAGATGATCGTGAGAATTAGAGAAATAAAATAGATCCTCGGATCCTCGAGCGGCATACAATGCATGCTTTCCGCGTCATTGCTCTTCCGCTTCACATATTCGGATTAAATAAGCTAGAAAGCACATTGTGGCGCTAGAAGCCTTAGGTTCCTAGAATACTGTGATAGTGCGCAATATATAGAAAGACAATGAATGGTTCTAACATATATTGGGACATTGAGCACACTGGTGCTGCCATATACCGTGAAACTTTTGTGGCCGGAAGCTCGTTGAATTACAAGAAGGAATAAAGCAATTAATTAAAAGGTTGAATAAAAATTGTCTTAAGTACTTCAATAGCAGAAGGTGTGGACCATTCACCACTAACCAAGATCTTAAATAACTAAATAATAACTGATGTAGGTTAATAAGAACCTTCCACGATTCTAACACATCCAAGCTGTCATGCGCTAATCATGCTTTTGTCAGCAACTTGAGAACATGCCCTAACGTCCTTGACGTAGAATGAAGAATCCAGATTATCAAGCAGGCTGCCTTAGGCTGCATCACCACCGCGCTGCGATCGCGATCGCGTAGTATAGTTATTTCCAAACCTAACATCCTTTCCTTGTAGCATCATGCGTGCTAAACCACTCTCTATGAGGGTAACATGGAAAGATGCACTGATCGATTATCAGTGCGAGAATAAATGACTATCACGGTACATTAATTATGCGGCATTCAGTAAGAAGAGATAAGGACATCTCCGTCCTCAACAAAATTTAACTCTTCCAACTTGACTTTGAAATGCCTTCTTGTCGTCACAACTTCTTCTTTTCCTTGGTCCTTTTTTCAACTTCTCGCACTCTCTTTTAGAAGTGACCCTTTTGTGACAATAGTGACACTCCACATTCTTATTCTATTCTACGAAAGTTGCTACGAGGCTTACATCCAGGTTGCTTCCCTTTGCGGTGGACCTCCCTCTCATTTATGAGGGAACCTTTGGAACCTTTGGAAAGGTTCCATGTTTTCCTGTTCACCTCCTCGATTAACGGGCTACCTTCTACATTACTGATGGTAAGACCACTAGCGAGGCAAAATTACTCGAGGCTGCGAAAGGTGTCCCAACTCTCACGGTGATGTGACCCATGCGAAACATAGCTCTCATGAATGCAGGGATGTGATACCTTGAGATGAGAGGGGCTGAAAATGGTGAAATCGTTGAGATGATCGGACATCCTCGTCCTTCCTTCATCTTCAAGTCCACGTTTGTATTCGAACAATACACAGCCGCACTTTGCTTCTCATAAGTCCTGACTTACGCCCGCAGTTCGTAACTTGTGGTCTTATCTTTCATTGAAGACCTTGTTTTTGACAATGTTAGCATGATAGTAGATCTAGCAAGCTCATCCAGTCCGCCACTCATCCGTGTCATACTATCGGTTTGGCGCCTAACAACTTTATGGGCTTGATCTGCTTTTTACGCACTAGAACATTATACACTTGTTCTTTCGAGCGGGAAGTTAGTACCATCTAACTTCTCGATATTGAACATGACGTTTTCGATGATGAAGACATCATGACTCAAATCGTCTGGATGAAACACTTTCGACTCGCCTTGTCGGAAAGTCAAAAGAAAAAAGTCATCGTCTGGCGAAGTGTATTTACGCGTTCAACATGTTCGCCACGGATGTTTAAGCGGGTACCTTCGCCTTAGCATGCGCTTGACGCCAGCGATTATTTCAGTCGCAGGGTTACTTGAGCACCTGCTGGCGCCCTCGACGCCCGCTCCGGCCTACGCTGCGCGGCCCCAGTCTGTTGCCAGCGCTCGCGGCTTCTTATTACCTGCGAACTTTCAGCTTCACGAAACCGGCAAGCGCATCAGCCAGCCAGCCCGCGTGTCCATGGCCGTAGCTGCGCCGGCTTTGACTGATCGTGACGTCTGCAAGGAGCTACCGACTCGCGGCCTCGCTCCGCTAAGCAGCCTCGCCCGCTCATGCGGCTTTGCCCGCGATTCGCGGCCCTCGCGCAATATGGATCACTGCAATTCTGCATTGCCGATCTGCGGCTAGGGTCTTAGCATCGCAACATCAACGGACGGCTACGATGCAGGTTGAAGAGATCGTGTGGCCGGCCATGATGGAGATGGAAGAGAGGGAGAGGAGGAAGCAAATGTATCTCTCACATTGAGATGAGGCTCTTGAGGGGTATTTATATACCCTCGATGAGGGCTCCCTAGGAAGGTCCACAAGCCCCTAGGAAACCCGGCAGGAAGCTTCCTGGTGATTAGCTTCGACTAAGTAATGATATTCGTGACACCCTAACTTGGACTAAGCGTATTAGTCCCTAAGTACATTGAACTTTAATACGCCTGCGGTGGGGAACCTATCACTTAGTAAGGGCCAACGCTCCCTACAGTGGTAGGAGAGAGGAAAAAACTCCTACCATCTTTGGAAGGAGTGTCCCTGCCGTGGGAAACATATTGCCTAAGGAAGGAAGTCATGTCCTGGGCATGATAAGCTTGCTATATATGGGGTCTTTTAGTGGACTAGATAAATAGGCAAAAATAAGAAATTAGGAAATGAGAGGCTAATTTTTAGCAAATAGAAATTAGGAAAATAGGGGAAAATGGTATTTTAGCATAAGGGGATTAGGAAACTGGCATCAATGGTAGGAAGGGTGCCGTCATGAGGCGATTGTGTAGCGTATGTTGGTGGTGAGGGAGCGGAGATTTTGGGCTGATTATGCCCTGCAGGAGAAGTTGATCCACAAGGTCCCATCCATCTCAGCCTAAGCTTCCCTGGAAAGTCCAAGTACCGACTATCGGACAAAAGAACCAAATCCCCGGCCACGATAATCTCATGTTTCCTCAACCTTCCATCATGCCTATCTTTTCTAAGCTCCTGAATTCGCTGGGTTTCCTCCAAAGCATCTTCCCTACGTTCCTCCTGCTGTATGAAATATTCTAGTCTAGCTACTTGGCTATCCTCTACAGTCATGCGTTCATCCTCCATGATCTTGTAGGTCGGTACTTCAAATTCCACGGGCATCACAGGAGACATGCCATATGTCAAATAATAAGGGGTCTTCTTGGTTGTTACCTTCTTCGCGGTCCTGTAAGCCCACAATGCTGAATGTAATTTAGCATCCCAATCGTACATGTGTGTTATAGTTACCTTGGTGAGGATTGTGCATAACAACCCGTTCGTCTTCTCCGTTAATCCGTTCTCTTTGGGGTTGTAAGGAGTCGTCTTTCGATGCCGGATGTTGAAGTAAGTGGTTAGAGACTCAACAACGGAGTTGAGGAAATGGGTTCCCCGGTCGCTGACCAACTCTAAAGGACACCCGTACCTCGTTATAATATTCTCAAAGAGGAACTTCGCTATTGCAGGTGCGTCGTCCTTCCTTGTTGCCTCAGCCTCCACCATCTTCGTGCAATAGTCCGTGGCCACCAGAATGTACTGCTTCCTCATCCACTGTGTGGGTGGCTTGATCGGACCCACAAAATCTATTCCCCACTTCTCAAACGGTGCCAGCGGCAGTATATAGGTGAGAGGCCACTGTGTCGACAAAGTAGGCCGCCCAACCCTCGACCGCAGCGTCACACCTCCAAAATAAATTCCCACACATCCTTTTGCATCAGCCCACCACTGCACCTAAGATCTTCTTCACGGTTATCATGCCGAATAGTACCGGCCTCCTCTGCGTCAACTTCCGTGACAAGGGCGGCTTCTCGATTTCAAACATCATGCCAATCTTTTAAATGCGGGTGACAAGCTTGGCAAGACCCTCCCTTAGGCAATATGGCGCATCCTTATGGAAAGA